>VZTD01004681.1:2630546-2694103 GCA_013397725.1 Rhagologus leucostigma | reverse complement strand
CGCGCTTGCTGGAGGGGAGGGGGGGCCCCAGCCATGTCCCCTCTCCCGGCAGCAACGGCACCTGAGCCACCCCGCGCTCGATATTTTGGGGAATGGTGCCCTACACCCGCCACCTCCAGGTCTGGCAGCCCCTGAGGCTCAGCCCCCCCGCGCTGCTGCCCNGAGGCGCGGGCGGCGTCCCGCTCCGGCCCGGCCGTGGCTGCCGGGGCTGGATCGGCCGCCCGGGCCGGCTGCCGGCAGGGAACATCCCGCAGGAGCGGGAGGGGACCGCCCGCCCTGCCCCGCAAACCGGAGCGTTCTCGGCGAGGCGGAGTGCCCAGGTACCGTGCGCGTCCATCCCAGCCCAGCCACCCCGGCCCCAGATACTCCTTCGGGCATCCAAGGGAACGGGGAGAAGTTTGAAGCAGCTGCGGGCGGCCCGGCAGCTCCGGGCGAGGAGCGGTGAAGCTGCTGTGGAGGGTGGTCCTGGGGACGTGATGTCCCGTGCCCGACCGCCGTGTCCCGGGCGTTCTTCGGGATAGGTCACGGATGACCTGCCTGTGCCTCCCTGCCCTGGATGCTTCCGGACTGACCAGGTTTAATGTTTCTTAGCGCCAGGTATTAACCTTTAGGGGAAGCCACTAATCGGTGTCATACATAGGCTGCCTCTCATCGGGGAGCAAACTGAAATTACTTTTTCTCTGGCAGAAAAGCAGTCAGAAGTGCGCCAGGTGCGATTTTTAACTACGTCTCCTTCCTGAAATTATGTTTATACGGTAATATTAATCAGTGGGGACAACACGAAGGCTAGAGAGTAATTTACTGCTTAGGTATATTACAACGCAAATTTGAAATTTAACCGTTGTGCATGAAGTCCGTAATTTAAGTTGCGCGGACAAGATAATGAACAACTAACATGCAGTTTGTGGATGCAAAATATATTCCTAGAAAATCAGTAAAATGCATCACTGACTTTCAGCTTTCTGTGTTTGCAAGGAATGTCCTTGTACTTAGATCACACACAAGGCAGGAATTTTTTTCTTTCTGATTGCCACAGAATGTTGGCAGTAAGAGAATTGTTTCTTAATCCAGTTATAAATGATGCTTTTCAGCATTTGTTGAAGTTATTTGTGGACTCTGCAGAGCAGGCAAGTGTTTTTAGCAGAGAGAGGTGTAAAAGAGTATTAAAAATTCCTGAAGCAATAGATAAAATTACTGTCTACCTTTGGGGGCATTGTGGTTAGGACTGGTTAATGTGGAAATATATAGGGCATATTGACTAACCCAGTATAACTTCATCACCTTCTGTATCTAGGAAAAAAAACTTGATGAAAAACTTGATGAAAACAGAGACCTTGAAAAGAGCTGAAGGAAAGACAATGACACTTAGTTTGCCTTTTCTCACTGAAGAAGTCACGGGGATGAGAATGGTCTGAGTTATTGAATTTTTTGTTTCTTATAATATTCTCTTTGAACTTTTGACCTTGAATATTCAGGCTATGATGGTTTTAAAATATTACACTGTGGTTGATAGCAAATACTTTTACATATAAGTAAGGTAATTTGAAACTTAACTATAAATACCCATGTAACTTCTAAAAACACACGCTTTAGTCTACTATTAGAGTGAAAGTTTAGTTCTGTAGCTTGGTTTTGTAATATACCCTGTTGGAACAGAGACCAGTCTCTTCTTTCCTTTTTTTTTTTTTTTTTAATTAGATGTGTCATGACAGTTACAAATTAAGGCAAAACAGCATAACATACATCAGTTTGCTATAAAAATATGCATGGACTTCGAAATCATGACAAATTTAAAAAATATTGATGAAAATCATGAAATGCAGAGAGGTAGAAACTCAGTCAGGTCATGTTGTTAATCTCTCTGAAAGTTCAAAACTGTTCCATTCATTGACTATCCTGTTACAAATAATATTTTCTGTTAGTTTACTGATGAGGGTTTTTAATGAGCCTTTCAGAATGTGACTGCTTCCTTCAGTTTCTAAAACCTGGGATGGAAAATCTGTGAGGAATCATCTGTGTAGTTGTCTCCACCAGTTCAAGATCTCATGTTCCCTGAACTCCTGCTGGGCTTTTTGCTGGACTTCACTGATTTCTCCTCCTGGTGAAGATGCCCCAGGACCACACTCAGTTCTCTGGGTATGGCTTCCTCTTGACTGGCTTTGAGGGGAAGGTGAGGGAAATTGGTGTATTCTCTCCACTTCTTGATGTCCAAAGAGCCTCCATGCACTGCAGCATCTCCCTAGGCTGCACCTTATGCTCTGAAATAGTTTTGTGAGCAGTGGAACAGTTCAGGATTTTGGATTGATTTTTTGCACTCTGTGGCATCCAGACTGGCCACCCAGACCCATGGGATCACCCCCAGCACTGAAAGGGAAGAATTACAAAAGTAAATCCAAGTGATCTTGTCTGGTAGAAGTATTTAGACAGTCAAACATCTGTGTTAGAATGGATTAAGATTCTGGCGTTTGCGTTTTTACAAGGGGATCATCCAGATTTTCACTGCAGCCTAAGAGTATGGCTTAGCAGAAATCCTAGAAAGTCAGAAATGGTGATCTGTTTGTGAAAAGCTCCCAAATCTGGCTTTCCTCACGTGAAATAATGTCTTCTGTACTTGACTTAAAAATTCTGGTTTTAGAAGTTTTTCCCATTTTAGATTTATGTTTGTTATTTCTTCCCTTCTGCCTTGACTATATTAATTTCATCCTGGTTTCCTAAGGAGATGAAGCTAAAATAATAATAATGCTGTCTGACTAATAGCTCCCCTCATTACCTTGGTGTAATTTTTTTACCCTTGGAGATTAATTTCTGCCAATATAAATAGAAGAGTAGAGATTTCAAAGTGATGAAATCTTACAAACCTCAAGACTTCTGGTGACCAGGGAGATGAGAGAGATGCAGTTAATGCTCCCACTGAAGGAGGAGCTGCAGTAAGCATTCAACTTATTAGACATCAGAAAATTTGTGCAGGTGTTCCATAGGTTGCTGAGCTTTATAACTTCTGCTGCTTGAGGCTTGGTGATTGTATTTTTCAATTTCTTTGCTGCTTGGGACTGCACAGTTGTGGAAGTTTTGATTGTGCCTTTTCTTCTCCATAGTCCTCTCAAAATAAGCTCAATAGGTCTGAGATGCTTCTGGTAATGAGTTATGAATACAGACACTGTCATTCCTCCACTTCGTAAGCTGACATGTTGCTTTCCTAGCCCATAATTTAACACTTCTTGACACAGGGTTGATAGCCAATGGTGCAGTAATTTTCTTCATTATCTCGACTCAATGCAAACACTCGATTACTGTGGTCACAACAAAACCCAGCTTCTTCAACAATCAGTTTCTCTCAATTGCTTACAAGTTTTTGATTAGACTTTATTTGCTTCCTACTGCCACTGCTGTTTCTTCTGGTTAAGGCTACATTCGAACGTCCTCTCCTGCTTTCTCTGCACAGCGGGATGCTGTAACACTCTCCCCGTGTCATGAGAAGGATAAGGGAGGAGAAATATGAAAAGGTGTTGTGAGTTTATCTAGCAAGACCTTTATGAATACATCTTGCTTTTATTGACTTTTAAGTGGTGGTTATTGTTCTGATTATTTGTTCTCTTACACAACTGAACTTAAGAGCTGTGTTCACGAGTTACTGCCTGTTTTCTCCTTCCTTGTCTTGCCAACATTAATAGCATCACAATACTTGTCTTTTCTCTTTCAGTGACATCTCTCTATAAAATTACTGTGGGTAGGTTTTTTGAGGTGGTTGGGTTTGGTTGATTTTTTAAAACATTTTTAAATTTTTTTTTCTTTAAAAAGATTTAATAGTGTATTAAGTTGATTTGCTAGCTTTTTTCCTGTTGTAGAAATTGTATCAACTGGTCTTGCTCTCTGGGCATGAATGTATGTATATAGATGAAATGAATTTAGTAAAGTGCTCACCGGATAATGTTGATTTGTTTGGAAATATTTTCAGCATTCACATTGCACAAAGCTCTCCTCTACATCTTTTACAATCATTTATATACATTAAAGCCTTCATTCTCCACTAAAGACAGAGCACTACCATGCTTGTATAGCCATTACATTTGACTGTATTCTCTTGTTCTTACTAGCAAGAGGAAGGATGAGTTGACGTCTTTTTTCTGGGAACAAGCACAAACACTTCTGTAGCGTCTTGCCCTGCCTCATCCTCTTGCACTTGGATGGAGCCACACATCCTTCCCTGCCGCAAGGACCTGGCCTCCTGGCAGCCCCACGCAGCTCTCTCTGTGCTCCAGGTAGCTGCCGCCCCGCACCCTGGGCTGGGTGCCTCCCAGCTGGTGTCAGAGACAGCTCCCACAACAGTTTCTTACCCCCCACCCCTCACCAGTGGTTGCGTGACTCCCAGAAGTGTGGGATGTAGCATCGTACGTAGGTGCTACCCAGTCTGCTTCAGTTCAAATGCATTCAAGGGATGGATCTTAAAACCCTGCCAGTGGAAGTGTTTAACTTGTGCTGTGGTGAAAGATTGGGTAGGGTGTGCCGACTTGTGCCCTTACCTTGACAGGGCAGAGAAGGGCAGTGACATCCTGCAGAGAGAGAGTGTGGCCTCTGCCCAGACCAGGTGGGCCAGGGGCTGAGAGCAGGAGCCCTTCACATGGTTCAGCTGTGGCCGAGGCAGCTCATCTGACTACAGCCTAAAAACCCCTGTCAGCAAAAGGAGGTGATGATTTTACCAGGGTCAGGTTTGCACTGTACATGGAGAGACATGTACCTTGAGCAGCCTTTGGGCGTGGAGCTCTGGCCAGGTGCACCCAGGCTGAGGCATCTGGACAGGAGGATTTCAGCTGGCTTCCCAGAGCACAGAAAGCACTGAAAATATAGAGCAGAAGCTTTTCTGCATGTCTTTGCTTTGGTATGTGGCACACATCTTTCCGTGCTGAACCCAGAGGTAGGGGCAGTTCTGTGCTGGGTTGTGCTGCAAGGATGCAGCTCTGAATTAAAAATCTTCCATTTTCTTTGTCCCTAGGGAGATCTCAGAGAAACAACTGCAGATCAGGGACCACGTGCTTTTTTCTTTTTCCTTCTTCTCATTTTAATCTGCAGATCAAGCAGTATTTGCTACATACACAATGATAGCAAAGCTATCTCTGTTGGCTTTCTCCATCCTGTCCACATATTCCATCCAACAGTAGAAGGTGAACTGGGTTTATAGTACACAGTGATGTTTATGCCTGCAGATCTGAACACATGCTGAGGCAGAGCAGAGGCAATAATTTATACTGCTTTCCAGCCCCCATGGACAGATGAGTAGACTTTTATTTTAGCCTTTTTCAATTACCTTTGCAACCAGTTTGCCACATTCTGTTGGAAATACAGAAGTTTTTCCATAGGCTCCTGAGTAACCTGGAACTGTGATTAGTAATGCAGCTTTGGAGTTGTCGAAATGCCCTTGGAAGACGTGCAGCATTCAACACCATACAACTTGGTGTCCTGTCTGTATAAAGTACTGCCCTTTGCTCAGGTTCAACATCCCTTTTGAGTTATGTTTTGCCTAGTTTGGAATCTTATGTCATTTGTATCCTTTAGCTGAGCACCTGACCCATCGATATTTTATATCTACTTCATTACAAGGTACCTCGGTCTTGCTCAGACAGATGCAGAAGCATTGGCAGCTGTTAAATATTTCATACTAACTGATGAAAGTGCTCTGTGGTATTTCACTGAGTGATGACAAAGAGATTGTCATTGAGATGATTCTGTGCCCTTCTTCTGCCTCATCAAAAATAGCTTTAATTCCTGGGCAGTACATGGTATGCTTTGTTCATAAGCAATTTCTATCTACACAGGTGGATTTTATAGTCCTTAATTAAGGAAGTTTCCATTAGTGTTGGTAAGATTTGTCCTGGAAGTATATATGTGGAGACCTTTGTATGTCTTTTCCATCTATTGTGTATGAGGTTTGGTTGGGTAAGAGGACTAAAGGAAGCAGAAGACGGGAAGATGATGCCTAGAAATTCTGTCACTGAGTGGACAAGCAGTTCTGAAAATAGTGTTTTAACTAGAATTTCCCCCATGGTACCAAATAGAAGGATATGGTTTGCCTAATACCTGAAGTATACATATTTCTCAGGGCTTAGCCAATTGTGAGTAGCATTGTCGGCTTTGGCAGATAACACAAGTTGTTAAGCAATCGTATGGCACTTCGTCTTGGTTTAAATCCACAATACAGTGAGAGTGCTGAAGTTTTTCTGCTGTTTGTGTGAATAGAAATTTTGAGGACTGGCTTTATAAACTGCTCTGAAAAAAGGAAAGTCACCCTGAGAAGCAGAGCAGAGGTCTGAAATTCTATTGCCATTTCTTCCAGAGCATGCATGGGCTGCTCCTACAGAGACAACTTGCAATGGGAAGATGAGACACTGATTTAGCTGTAACCCTGCCTTGTAGCAGAGCTGGGCTTGGACACAGGATTGCAGTTCCCTGGACGGAGGGAGTCAGATGATGCTGTGGTGTGTGTCAGTGTACGTCACCTTTCCTGTTTCCTTGCAAAATAGGATGCACTCTCCTCCATGGAAGGAGCCATTTTCTAGAATATCAAAAGCATGATGGTTATGGCTGGAGCAGCTGCCACATGAGGAAAGGCTGAGGGACAGGCTGGCTCAGTCTGGGAGAAGATGGCTCTGGAGGTGCTGTCAGCAGCTCCTGGTACCATGGGGAGAGAGGTGGTCAAAAATAGAGAGCCAAACACACGGGGGGCATCAGGTGGACCAAGCCAGAGAGGTTTAGATGGTGCACAAGGAAAAGAATCCAGGGAGGCAGAGGTGTGGGCTCACCATGATGGCTGTGCCAGCTCTGCCATGGGAGGTTCCAGCCCCAAGGGAGTTCCAGCCCCAAGGGAGCTCAGCCCTGATCTGCCTCATCTGACCTTGGTGCTGAGCTGGACCAGGGACATCCTGAGCCCTGTCCAGCCTGAGTTGTCCTGTGACCCTGTCATTCCAAGCTCAAAGCTGAGCCTCTGAAAAGCTGCTGTGAAGTCCTTGTAACGCATGAAAAATATATCAGGGAAGAGGAATCTTGTTTAACAGACTGAAAGGCCGGTTGACAGTACCTTTAATAAGAAATAACAAATAGATGCTAACAACAGAATAGTGGTTTGCAGTCCCTGCCTTAAAATATCTTGCTAATACAGTCTGCCTTAGATATGGTTAAATTCAATGCTGTAAAACAATTTCTAAGTGTACTGCATGTGATCTGTTTCAGGCTTCAAGTCTCATTCAGTCTGCTGCAGCTTTTGTTCACTTAAGAAAAGCTTTCTCCAAGGCACAATACAGTATAATAAAAATGCGGGGACTTCTGTAAACATGTTTTGCTAAAGCTTTAATGTGATAGTTATGTTCTGTGTTCAAAAATGAAACACTGAGCCTACTGCTTTCTTGGAAGTAGGCATCACGGGCAATGGTGTGATTTTGATGTTTAAAAGAAAGGTCCCTAAGTGGGGACAGGGTTCTTCTAATGTGTCTGGCTTGTTTTTCTTCTTGGAAAGGTCAGGTATTAGAAATTCTGTTGTACCACCCTTCTGATATTTTCTCTAAATGTCTTCTCAGAAGAGCTGAATTGCCATGAAACCTCTGGTAATGAAGTTTCCAGAGAAGAAAGCCACTGACTACTCTGTTATTAAGACTGTGAGTTGCTTCTGTTTAACAAAAAAATACTAAAGAACCACCCCAAAAAAGTAAACTATGAGCAATTGCTTCTACAATAGATAGGGTCTCATTTAAGCAAACATCAAGCAAAAAGCTCCACTGCATGTTGTCAAAGCTGTTTCATAAGCAGTCATTGAACATATGTTCCCTGAGTAACATAAAAGAGTTGGCATTAAGAAGCCAGTGGTGCTTTCAACCACTTCCCTGCTCTTCACCTCATTACTCAGAAACTGTCACTAAAAGTGCTTGCTGTTTACCTCAGAGAGCTTAAAAAAGCTTAAAAGGATGAGTGTGTGAGGGTTGGAGGAATATTTGTTTTCTTTCCAGTTGAACTTGCATTTGTTTGCTGGAAAAGCTAGAATTGTGGAAGGAATTGAATTGAATAAAAATAATTCTCAGCCGATTCCTAATGGGAACAACCTATTATTGATGTGATTGGAAGGTCTCCACTTGAACATAGATGATGTTCATCATAAGGCATGATGCTTTCAGGAAAAAGGATCACTGAAAAAGCAATGATGGCTTTTTCTGTTCTGAATTGGTAGTTTTATTATTTACAGTTTGAAGAGAGAGTACATGCTGTCCACATAGTTCCCTTTATTAATGAGTAACTCACTTTTATGCTCCTTCTCTCCTTCTGGATTCTCATTACTTACAGGTAGTTGGAAGTAGCACTCCAAAGTAAAACAGAATAAATGGGATGGTGTGTTTCTAAAAACATATTTCCCAAGAGACTCAGCATATTGTTTCTGTTCTAGCAAGTTTTGAAACTAAAAAAAAAAAAAAAATTAAGTCATGATACTAATTCATTTAGCTTTACTGAGTATTAAAATAATTCCAAATGGAAACCTACTTGCTGTAATCCCATTTCAGGAGAGACAATTTGTTGTTTTGAGTCAACTATAATAATTCACACATCTTAGCATGGAAATTGAATGTTGTTACAGAAGCTTAGTTATGTTGAAAGGATGTAATAAGACATTCATCTGTATATTCACTGTGTTAATTAAGAGATTGGTTAACAATCCAGCCTTGTACAGAGCTAAATTTTGTCATACAAAGGGAGAACTAACAAAACTGGAAACCTCTTTAGTAGCAGTTGGTGGTCTAGAGAGCATAGAAGAAAGCTGAACAAATTTATCCAGCTGGTCAGTTTTGTACATCCACGTGGAGTGATATCCACCTCATGATTCTGACAACCAAAAAAGTCAGTTAAAACTTCACACCTTAATGATTTTAAAAGTTGCTTATTCTTTAGATTTTTGTAAAACCTAGAACCTGAAGTTCGATTGCCTAGAATTAAATAATTACTCTGGAAGAACAGAAAGATGAGATTTAGAGATGCACCTCTTTTTAAAGTGAAGCTTTTTATGGCTTAATGGCTTGATTAGTCCTTACTACAAATATTCTAACTATGCAATTTTTCTAGGCATGTATTTTGAGAGGGAATGATAATTTATATTTTTTAATCTGTATCTTGGCATCATTACTGTACCTTTTCAGAATTTAGGAAAATGAATGTAAGATTAGAGGTAAATCAAAGCAAAAGAAAAAAGTCGATTTAAATTTGAATGGCTCAGCACTTCCCCACCACCACTCTCCCCTCTCTTCCCAGTGCTCTTCCATTTGATTAAAGCCACCAAAAAGCTGGGGTTTACAGCCCAGACCTTTCTGTATGGCTACCTTTCAGGGTAGGATTGAGTCCATTTGTTACTGCTCTATTCCTGGTTGAGAACTGGAGAGCAGAGATAACAGCCGGCAGTGCCATCTCTGGGGCGAAGGATGTGTCCTGTAATCCCAGTTTCCCTGTTAAGACTTTCCAGCGTCAGTATTTCATGGAGGAAGAGAAGCTAGGCTGACAGCCCGAGCTGCCATCTGACAGGAGCCACATTTGATGTACGGATGGCAGCGGATCCCTTGCTTGTGTCTGTGACAGGAGAGGCGGTCCAGCCTTCAGGCTTAGAAAAGCAGGAGCCCCTCAAAGGTGAGACGTAATTACCATTTGAAGTTAAGCTGTTCCCAAAATGGGGATATTTGTTCAGATGTCTTACCAGGAGCTGGCAGGGGGATCTGGCTTCACTCCTCTTGTGCCAGTCTGAACTGCTCCAGCAAGACAGCAGGCCAGTCTATTTATACAACTGAACAAAAGAGGTGCAGGATAAGACCTCGTTCTGATTTTGGGGCAAAGGCCTTGACAGCAGAACACATAGAGACATGCTCTTTTGATGGAGCATGTCTTTTTAAGGCATCATCTCCTAAGAGAGAGTGTAGCATTCAAAAGCATGAGGATAGATGGCTCATCACTAAATGGGATGTGATGAGGGGGAAGATGCTCAGCCTCAGGCAGCATGGGAACTAAAAACAGCTCAGTGGTGTTGCGAGCTGTGTTTGCACAGTGCCAACACCGCCACTGCTGAACTTGGGAGAGGCTGGAGATGTTCTGTGAATGTTCAGGGGAGCGAAATCCTCAGGGGGAGAAACCCTGAAACTGAGGAAGGAATATTGTGGCATGTTCATGTCTGGTATCAGTATGGGAGTTTCAAAAATTGTCAAGAAAATAAGCATATGGACTGTATAAAAGGCACATAGGCTTATTTTGGGTAAGTAATATACATGACACTGTTCTCCTTTTTACATCTCTTCAGAAAGTGTCTTCGCACGCTTTCTGTAGATTTGTGTCTCTGAATTTAGGGGGGGAGGATGAGGAGGAAGGGAAGTTGAGGTGAGAAGGAAGGGAAGCTGAGAAGAGAGCGATGCTGGGATATGATAGAGTTTAGCACCAGTTTGTTTGCAAATGGATGATGCAGAGGACCTGCAGTGATGTGTTATATTGTTAATTATGTTTCAGTGTAGCTCTGGAATTGTAGATCCTAGGAGAAATGCCACTCTGCACAAACATGGTACTCAGAATTTGTTGGTGAACTGTGACATCTGAAATGATACTTCTCTAGATAAAAGAAGAGCTTAACTGTGCTAAACATTCAACAAACACTTATTGCAACTGCAATTCGAATGTTTAAACTGTGAACAAAATACCAGGAAACACCCACTAATAATTCTGTGGCATCTGCTTTCTGGAGGAAATTGTGCCCTCATTTTCTAAGTTAGAGGAACAAAAATAACAGGTAATTTTTTTTTTCCCTAAGGTCATGCTGCACTTGGTAATAAGTCACTGGTAAACAGCTCATGAACTGTTGGTGCTTCTTGTCTTGGGTACTGAGTTGGCAGGATGTTCACTTGCAACCCTTGGGAAAGGCAGCCAGTGGTGGGAGAGAGGGGCAGAGTTGAGGTGACAGAGCAGTGAGAGCTCAGGGAACAAGGTCTGTGGCACGTGCAAAGGGCTTGAGTGTTGCCCTGAGTTTTGCAGTCTTTTGATGTTTTCATTTCTGTGATGGAATTCTCACACACTTTCTGTAAATACAGTTGTGTTCTCATGTACTTTCTGTAAACAGAGTTATGTTTAGATAACTGTTCTCTTTTGTTTTCATTCCTTCTCCTGAGGCGGAGAAAGAATGATGGTCTTTTCTTTTGACCAGTGTGGTTGGAGAGGTGGTAACTTCATCCTCCAATCCATGGTCATTCCTAGAAGCAGATTTATATGATGTAAAAATAAAGAACAAGGCTTTTTGGTGGTCTCGGTTTCTGCCTGACTGAGCTGGGTCTGCGTAGTCCTTTCGTGTCTGAGTACGACACTTGAGGACCCCTGTCTGTACACTTTGACAACGGGAATCAATGCTACTGAGCAGAGGAGTGAGGTAAAAGGTCAGGATGGTTTTGTTTTGTAACCAAAATGGGCAGGATGTCTATTGAGGGGAATGGTGGCTGACTAAATGAGTGTGCTTTGGCAACAGCAGTTGCACCCAGGTGTCATCTCATGTTTTGGGAGCTGTGGCACGCTATTCCAATGCAGGTTACTTTTCTTCTTCAAGGTAGAGGACACTTCGAATACCATTTTAAATCTTGAGTAGCTCCCTCCTCCATTAAAAAATGAATGGATGCTATAAAAATAACAAGGCTAGAATATTTCCTCTGGTCATAAATTTCCCATAGGAAAACTGCTCTATATTCAACAGTTTAATGCTGGGGTTGGTACTGACGCTTGGGTTTAATAGGGTTTATTAAAATATCTTCATTACCCAGAAGAATAAAATTGTTCCGGTGGTTTTTCACGATAAGCAGCACAGTTGTGGTGGTAAAGACTATCTTATTTTTGTCTCCACAATTCAGGAAGAGCTGGGATGTTACAGTGTACTGGTGGATCTGCATAACCAGAAAAGATACTGGTAATCAAACATGAGTATGTGTAGGAAAGGTCATCCTGATGCATATGCCCTTTTCCCATCCACCGACTTGCTATTTTAATGGCTCTGGGGTGGCACAGATTTGTTACTAATCCTCGCTTTGAATCAGCAGTGCCTACTGGGATAATGCAGGAATTGTACAGAGCTTTAGAGGGATGGATGGTTCAGATTAAAAAAAAAACAACCAAGAAACAAAAAAGCCAAACAGATCAAAAGAGCTTTTCTATTACACCACCAAATTGATTACTTCTAATTTAGAAATTCATTTAAGCCATTCTTATTTTTCATAACTTGATCTTGAAGAAGCATTTTTACCATGTAACCTTGACTTTTTTCTGTGGGGTTCTTTTTCCTGGAACTGAGAAGTGAGGGCAGCTATCCAATTAATCCAGAAAGAGCTTCAACAAAGCCTGCATGTGTGGGCTCACAGTACCTCCAGGCAGCATAGCAAGTAACACCTTATCCAAGAATATAAACACCACTGGCTTTGGCCTCACACCTCCACCTTGGCTTGGTGGATTTCTGGCCATTTGTGGCCACGATTGCTACTCATCTTCAGCCTTTTCTCCAGCCTGATGATGAGCCACATCTTGCTGTCAGAGTTGTTTTGTGCCACGGTCTAGGTTGTGGCACCTGAAAGATCCTTCCGCATTGTGGTTTGGTGACATGGACGGCTGTGGGGCATCCTGTGTTGGAAGTGTTCTGTGGCTGGAGGCCATCCTTCATTTGGGGATCTTTGAGGTAGGAGCAGGTTTTCTCATGAATCTCCAGCTTGTCCTTGCTAAAATAGGAATATATTACCTTCTGAGTTGTGTGATGAAGCCTTCAAAGCACTAAATAGACAGGGAGTGTCACCAGGGAGGCTTCTTGGAAGACTGAGCAGTTCATGTCCTTTAGTGAGGCAAATGAGTGATGTGCCCTGGATTCAGCTGTGCCTACCATGTGATAATAGAAATTCATTGTGAAAAGTTTATGATCCCAGAAACATTTACTGACATGCTGCGCAGGGCAAGGGTTCTGCCACTGCACAGACTGGGCAATGTTTTTTTCAGTCAGTTTGTTTTTCCCTACAGCCCCTGACTCCAGGTCCTTTCAGCTATTCCGGGTTACTTGTAAGCAATCTGAAACCACACTCTACTAAATAGAGCTTTCCTGGATATGTAGGTTCAGCACATTTTCTTGTTGCATGAAATATCAGAAAGGCTATTAGTAAATCCTGACTTTGATTTTTCTTTTTATAGTCGTTTAGAGTTTCAGATAAAATTGCCACTTGCACTAGTAAAGGACTTAGTGTGAACTTGCAGCTCACTCTCTTTTGACAAGGTTACTTTGTGTCTGTCAGTTTTTGATATCTGGTACCTGTTTTTCAGCCTCCAGTTCTGTAGCTGAAAGACCAAAATTTCAGGAGAGTAGTTTTATTTGTAGAAGTTACTTCTTTTTCTTCATGTAGATACAATTTTCATATATATTTTGAGTATTTTGATGGTCAGCTCCCAGATGTGTTCAAAGCACACATCTCTAAAGAATCAAGTATTAGCTCATCAAACTCAGTGACCATGAAAACTGAGAGGATGGTGTAGGACTGGTTAACTGATGCCTCCTAAGAGCATGTGGTAGGAAGAGAGTTAGATACAAACCCCTGACTGATGCTATTTGGGGCAGGATAGCTTTTGTGCTACTAGCAGACATGACAGTTCTGCTAAATACTTGGTGTCCCCTCTCCTTCATGCTGCTCTGAGGATTCTTTGGAGAAAGCAAAACATTGCTAAAGACAAAGAGAGAAGACTCAGCCTTGCCTGAGAATTTGGCTGTGGAGCTTGGACATCCTTCAGTGGAAATGGACATGCTGGAATTGGTATGCATGAATATTTTTATGATGTTGAATAAAACTTTGAAAGGAACCTGTTTGAATACAGGGAATCTTGAGGCCCTATGCCACGTGTCTTTTCATTTCTGTGAGATGTGTCCTGCCCTATTTCTGTTTCAAAGGGGTTTTATGCATTTGTTTGGAAGCAGTGCATCCTTAGGAGAACTTTTTATCAGCTCTTGAAAGAACGATTTCCTGCCTCACAGAGTATTTTTAGCCAGCTTAGGCCCACAACTCATCAAGACCTGAGGAATGGACCACCCAGGACTTGAAGGGTAGAGTTTTGTGTTGGTACCTCTCTGCCTTGTGGAAGTTGTAGGTAAATGAGGATGAATTTGGTTTCTTACACGTATCAGAACATCTGTTACAGATTGTGCCTGGCTACAGTAGTCTCTCAGATGGATCTCTGCAGCGCAGTGGTACACTGACTGCACTCTTTTTTTGTAGATGTTCTCCATACCAAGGGCAATTAAAAAGTCTGTAGATCTGCCTGCTTGTTGCTGTAAAGCTGCATGGTTAATTGATGTGTGGCCTGGCCATATCCTTCTGTAGAGCATTGAACTGTGTTCAGAATAAACATAAGTGCATTCATCCTTTTCCTCAGTATAGGTGAAGGGAAGAATTCATTCTGGAATGAACAGAGGGAATGTTATTGCTGTGCATACCTGACAGAGATGGACTAGGAAAAATACCTGGTGAATTAATATCAGAATTATGTTCAGTCCCAGGCTGCTAAAAGCTCCCCAAGTAGTCAGTCTCCCATCATTTCAGTGGTGTATGTACACAGCAGAGAGAAGAGCAATAACACCACGACATTGCCTGAGGTTTGGTGTCACAGCGCACTGAGTCTGGAGGTGACCTTCAGTTCACATCCGTGTGATATCCAGTGTGCCAAGGCTTTCTTCCATTGTTTTATTTCAGGTTTGATCTCAGTGACACCACACATGAAATATCACATGGTCAGTCACAGCCTGCTGGGTCAAAAGAAGCATTAGCAAATGCAATTACAGAGCCTGCCTGATGGATACCCTTGTGCTAACAGACACGGGTGTTCTTGTGCAGGACACTGCGTGGGGGCAAGGCAGGAGAAGGCGCAGTGACAATGTGACATGAAATTAGAGAGGGGGAAACTGAATGGCGGGTTCAGCAGTAAATTTGAACATAGGACAGTAGTGTTTGAAGACACTTCTCTTGAGGCTTTTCAGCCAGGCTTCAGGCTTATCTACCATTAGTATCAGTTATGCATCTTCTTGTTGTTGTTATTTGCTACATGCAGGTATAAATACCATGTTTTCATGATATGTAAAATTGCATTCCCCTACTGATACCAGCAAGGAATCTTGCAGGGAGGATTGCAAAGCACTTGCAAAAATCCTATTTATTGGATGAAGCTATAATGGAGTATGCAGAATTCAGGGCTGCGGTTTAACGATTCCTGCTTTTCTTCTCCAACTCTTTGCAGAGATGCTGTTGTTCCAGGGAGGGGTAAGATGTGCAGTCCTAACCCTCAGGGAACCCCTTGGGCTGCAGTTGTGTCTTGCCTGCACAGTGCAAGAATAAAGACTGAAGAAATCCCTTTTCCACTTCTGCTGTCCCTCTGCATCTCTTTAGGGATCAGATATGATTCATTGTCTTCCCTGGGACTGCCTTCCCCTCACCTCTAAATGCCATTCAGCCCTCAGAAAGCCCTGGTGTGAGAGCAGATTGCTTTAGCTCAACACTGGCAAGTGACCACAACCTGCAGCTGGGGTCTGTCTGGGCTTCTGACCCCTTTTCCTCTCCTTCACAGGTTTTAGAGACAGATTTAGTTTTGGAACTGCTGATTTCAGCTCTCACATCTATGCTGATGGCTTTATTAATGGTAGAGACATCACATAAATTGTCATCTCCTGACTACCCAGTGTCAGAGATGTCTCTGTAGACAGGACAGCAGGTGTTGATTCTTTGGGGCATTTGACTTTTAAATGTCCTTTTTTTAAAAATTTTTAAAGCAAGGTCATCACCTTGCTTTAAAGAGCACTGTTACAGGAGTTGGGTGCTTCTGTTGGTGCCCTTTCAGAAGGGCACCCTGCAGCACTGCAGGGCTGCCTCTGCAGCCACCAGCCCAGAGTTGCTGGGCTTCAGGGGTAATTAGTATGGAAAAAACTGTGTTCATCCCTTTGTGAACTGTGAAACTTTCCATTTTACCATTCAAGCAGAGTTTAGTACAAGTGGAGGGGTAACACAATTTCAATAGGAAGACAAAATTGATAATCTTAGGTTCTTTTCTGATTGAGCTCTTTCAGTCTTTAGAGTGCTTTTTCATTGTCTAATGCTTCTTTGAAATAAAAAAAAAAAAACTAAACTGAATGAGCAGTTAATAAGATCCTTTCCCATTTACATCAGAAAGCTGATGTCTTAGTAGCACAAAATGCCCTTGTAATTTTCCACTTTCAGATTCTGCTTTCTACCTCTCCAAGATCATCAGACACATTTGACTTCTCCTTGCCATAGGAGAGAATAGTCCTTCCCCTTTTCAGGAGATTATTGTGGGGCTAGTTGGAGGTTATCCCACACACCAGCTTCTGGAAGTTGAAATCAAACCTGAAAATATTTTTGTAGTCTTCTCTTTGTTAGAAACTTGATGTTCTGCCTTGTCACAGAAAGGAATGAGTTTTCTTAAACCAATGTTGACTAAACAACTTGGACTTCTTTTTGGTGTGGAAAGGAAGGGAAGATTTTCTTTTGCTTAGAACTGACATAATGGGGATTTCATTTGTGGGGAGTTTGTTTTTCTTTCTATTCTTTTGTCCAGAGTGGTTGAGAACAGTTGAGCTGGTTCTTATCAAATTGGTATCTAGCGTGTAGTGTCCTGTTGCTGAGAGAGGTCAAAAACAAGGGAAAACACTGAACACATGAAGGTACTTCCTGCTGTATAGTCTCCACGTGTCCTGTGCTCGGCAGTTCATGGGTTACTTGAGTGAGACATAGTATTTTTGTGTTTAATAGCTCTTGATAGATTTTGCTTCCTTCACATTTTTTATGACATCCTCAACGTTATCAATTACCTCCTGAACCTCTCAACCAGCTCTTTACATTGAACCCAGTTTTCAAACCCAAAGTAGATTTGCCACAAACATCCAGAAATTGCTCCCTGAAGCCACCTTCATGACATCAAGCAAGTTCTGTCTTGGGAACAATTGATATTTGTTGCCTCTTAATTCTCTGGATATTTGAAATACTATGATCATGTGTAATGGAAAGCAAGCCATAGATCTGTGGAGGTGTGTGAATTTGTAGAGTGTTGGTTTCTGACAGAGATCCTGGCCAAGTGACAGGACATCTGGAATGACAGCACAATCTTCCCAAAGCCAAGCCTCATTGCTGCCATATTTCACCTCTCTTTTGGATGTGAAATATGTCTCACCATCAACCTCTGCAAGCTGGTGGGATTCTCTCCTTGTCCCTACCACAGCTGTAGCCATTGCTTTCTTCTCCATTTCAGGTATGTAGAGATGTTGCCAGTGCCTTGCAGGCTGAGCAGTTTTGAAGGCAAAAGAATTGTGCCTGTGCCTCTCAGCACACACAGAAATATTGGGAGGTGAGAAGGGGTGTATGTGCAGTGAACACCCCCAGACAATCTATCTATTGATTATACCAATGGTTTACACTGGGATGTCTCAGAAGAAAAGAATGACACGGGAACTAGTCACATCTCTGGAAGAAACAGGAACTCTGCTCTCCTGTTGAGGAGAGCAGAGTTCCTCAGTGTTGTATTTGCAGATCTGAAGAAAAAGTACGTTGGCAAAACATCTGAAATTGTGCAATTAATACTTAAAGCTTTATTACAGCAGACTATTTTTACACTCTATCATTTAACTTACATTCTTAGAGATTCCATGAGAAGTGCAGATACTGTTCTGCAAATGAGTAAATAATTCAATATGAACTTACAGCCAGGACTGTTAAGGGAAAGTTGCTTAATTAAGCCTCATAATACAGATAGATTTGTTTTTAAAAAACTTTTTCTGCTGCTCAAAACAATCTTCATTTATTGCTCATTCCCGAACGTTTAAAACAGATTTCTGCAAGTAAATGCTTGTCTATACATATTAGTAACACTGGGTATGGAAAGTTTCAGGTTTTTTTCACTGCATCTGTGAAATTTCTTTTGAAAGTAGTAGGATGTCCTTATGCAAGTTACTGGTAAGACGAAAGAATGACAGCTGTAAGCAGATGTGGCTTAAGCATAAGATAACCTACCAAGTAGCTATAGACTTTTTTTAACCTTGATAAAAGAACTTCATGAAATGTCATTTTTTTTACATATTTCACTGCAGATGATGCTTATGGCATAAGTTGTTTAAGCTTAATAGATGCAACATGGGTTCAGAAATTGAATTGACCTCCAGTATCTGTTCAGATGTAGAGCCCACCTATCTCTGTATATGGGAATGGTAAAAATGTGCAAATTGATAAGATACATCCATTTTTGAAAGATAAGCTCCTCAAATATGAGTTTACAATGTGGAAATCATGCCTGCCAATATCCATCATGTTCAGCATAGGCTGTGTGAGGCAGATTAAGTCATTGTGCATCCTCTCATGTTTCAAATATGCTTCACAGAAGGCAGAATTCCTTGCTGCTAGTCCAAATCTGTACAAAATCCCCCTCTTTGAGCCCTGTCCTGCATTTGCGATCCTGGAAATGTTCCCCCTGATGTAAGCATGAGTTTGATAAAGTATTCAATCCACCTTAACATAACATCTTTATTTTTTCAACATACACACCTTTGTTTGCTTCAAAGCCTCCAGAGTCTGGGCACCACATTGAAGTTGGGAAACAGTGCTCCAGATCAATACAATTACACAGTTCACAGTCTAAATTGGTGCCATATTTGTTTATTTCAGAAGAAAGAGCAAGTTTGCCTCTTACAGCCTATATGACGCTGTAATTGCAGTAGTGGAAACAAGAAGCATAAGGAGAAGGGTTTGTCTGTAGGCTGAAGTTTGGTCCCTCCCCTGCAGTGGAGCTGAATTCAGCCAGTAATCATGTGCCTCTCAACAACTGGCATAGCATGCCTCTTGGCAGAGGTCAGCACTCAGGAGCCTGCTCCTAGCACAGATGGAAACTCACCTGAAGGCAGAATGAGGCAACAGTTACCATGAGTTCTCTCTTAGGAGACTGCCACAGATGAGTGGTTTAGGTCACTTAAGGAATCACTGCCAGAGATAATAGCAGCAGCAGGTTTAATCTGAATTTGTGAAGGTGCATCCTGACAAAGCCCAATGGCAAGGTTCATTCTATGACTTGCTACACAGACAAAGCATACAGAGCGAACTTGGATTAGAACCAAATTTTAAATTATTTATGTGGAGAATAAGGATGAAAAAGGATAAAGATGTAAAAGGTAAGGGAGATAATCTCAATGAGTCATGAGGTTCTAAGAGGACCCCCTTGCTTTCTAAATTCCTACTGGAGTGTTGGTGCAGCTGAGTCCAGCCTTAGTCCCAGGCTTGGGCAATGGTTTATGTCTAAAGGATTTCATGGGGAAGTACAAGGAGTAGGGCAGACCGTCTGTCTCCAAATGGTTTTGAGCCTTTTAAAGCAATTTTAGGCCATGCTACCAGCAGCAAGGAGCTGAATTGATGCCTTTCTTCCACACTGCCTCAGAGGGATGCTGGTTTTTGATGTTTTCGAGTTAAAATACAGTAAAGCACATTAACTTCATTAATCACAGTGTGAAGAAAAACCCTGTCAGAGAATCTAGGCTTTATCTTTGCCTTTTGCTTTTTGAGACACTGAAAGGAGGAGAAAAAAAGACATCAGATGTGTCTGAGTGATAGTACTGAGACTGAGAAATTGTAACTGGACTAGGGAAAAAAACCTTTACCATAGGTGCCAGGGATGGAAGTCTGAATCTGAAAGGGGAACTTGAAAGGCAGACTGTCTGACTTGTTTTGCTTGAGGGGTCAGCTGTTCTGATCCTGTTTTCTCTTTATGGATCAAATTTTTATCAGGTTGTTTTTATTTCAACACTATTTTACACTAGTGCAAAAGGAAAATATATTATTAAATCTAGTAGGTTTGTGTTTGTACTTCTATAAATAACTCTTTAGCGAGCTATTTATTAGTTTTTTCTGCTGCACAGCATCAAGGGATAAAAAAGAGTCCCAGTGTAGATGTGCCTACACAAAGATTGTATTCCTAAGAGAGCACTAAAAAATGAACACCAGCCTAAAAGGCACATGCCATGTTCACAGACTGGAATTTGGTATTTGAAGTTCATACACGTATGGATAATAGCAGCCTTATCAGAAAGCATCAGTTTAGCATACATTTCAAAACTTGCAGTACTGGCAGCTCCTACAGCACTGATGAGTTGGCTGCATAGAGGTGAAAGATTTGTGATCTTCCTGTCAGCAAAAAAATATGTAGACTTGATAGAGAAGGTAATGAAAATATTCATGGCAGTCTTGACCCTCACTGCTATTTTTTTGTGCTGACCCTCCATTTATAAATAGATATGGGAAACAAATGAACCATCATTTTGTGGTGGCAAGTATAAGGTTCAGCTTCCAGGCTGAAGTGCGTAGTTAATTAGTTACTTACAACAATGCTCTTTCAGAGAAAGGGTAGACTGCATTTGTGTGTTTCATTGCATGGATGTTGTCTTTAAACCAAGGATTTGGGAAGGGCAGGTTTTGAGTACTTTCTTACAGGCTGATGAAGCACAGGAAGCCACAAGAGCTTTCTCAATTGCTGCAACAACTTTTTTGCAGTTGCCTGATATTCCTTTGCCATTTAGCTTTGCAAAAGATACTGGACACAGTCAAAGTATGATTTCTGATCCTGGCCAAAATTAATAGAATCAGTTGCTCTCTTCTGTCATTGAGTATGTGCAGTTTGAAAACCATCACTGGGCCCTGGCAGAGGTTAAAACCCAATACACTGTTATGGGCTTCTTCATTTTGATTTTTGGAGCATTATATTTCTATCGTTGGAGTCTGTTGCCCTCTTGAGCAATAATGCCATTTACTGTGAGACACACGTCAGAACCACAGCTGAATAAATGCAACTTCCACACCGTGAAAGCAGATTTAAAGCCGGACTTCCTCATATATAACAAGACTGCATGACAGCTAGTTCTGACTTGCAGAGTGTCACAGACAGTATGGCAGTATATGTCATCTGGTACAGCTGCTGGGAGTTATTTGCATAACATATTGAGGGCAGAGAACAAGTGCCACAAATTTTACATATCAATTCCCTTTATTTTTCTAGCTTCAAAGCAACATGCCTTGCTTTTCTCCTGAAACACACCTGTAGGTAGAGGCCAATGTTATACTAAAATGGGAGACAACTGGATTTTTTTACCTACCTGAGCTAAACAAGTATGATTTGACACTTCAGTTGGATACATGCGAAGTGACTTATGTATATCATAACCACCCAGTTACTGCACTTTCTTTCTCAGAAAAATCTTGATAGCACTCTTCTTGAACAGCAGTAGTCACACCTTTTTTCGAAGTGGCCATCTGATGAGTTAAGCAGTTAGTTCTGGATATAACCAGAACTCTGGCAATAAGTTTTGGAAGCATTTTCCTAATCAGTTTCTGTGTACAGTGTACAGATGAGCTCAAAAAACTTGTGGTAGCAGTTCATGTGCACATAATCTGTTGTTGTTGCTCAGCAATGAGGAGGGCATGGCACAAGGGGGCCTGTTCTAGTGACTTCAGTAACCTTATGAAGGGATGTTCTCATTACCTCCCTGGACTCCTGCAGTGTCTACTGCTGCTGAAAGAATTTCTGTGCAGATTTGTTACCAGTTCTATGGCGGTTGGATATTCAACTTTTGTCAGTGAATGGTATTTGCAGATTCAGTGACTCTCCTGTTCTGAAATCATATTCAGTAAAGGAGAGGCACTGTCAGAATAGATGATTACTCTGAATTACTTGAAAAAGTGAATGTAGAGGGAATGGAAAATGACAAAGATGGAAGCCATCTGAAGAGAAACAGTCTTTTTCAATGGAAAATTAAGAAGCAGACTTTGAAATAATGAAAGTAGCAGTAACTTGAGATAGAATTAAACAGGAAATAGCAAGACTATGTTGGAAATATTGCTCAGACTGATTGAACTTTGTGCATGAGGTATTTTCTGGGATTATTTGTCTTTATTGGGATAACAGGAGGCAGCAGACTGTTGAAAGAGGCAGAGGAGCAGTCACAGCACAGAGAACCCAAAGGCTAGTGGGGTGGAACTGAGCTGAAAAAAAAACCAGCCTGCCAAAAACCACAGAGAATTTAGGAACTACATCTGCTCTTTGGCTACTGGATATGTCTGGAGGCCTGGTGGCAGAATGCACTTCAGAAAGCCACGGTCCCAAGCGGAGTGCAAACATCACTTCCTTAAACATATTTTTCTTCTTGTACCCCCACAAAGGAATACAACTCTAATCAATGAAATTGAATTGCAGATTTGGAAAGCAAAAAAGGAGAAAGAAGCTGATGAAATTTCTGGGGTTTTTAAACATTTGAGGGAATTCTGTTGTCCTGGGAAGGTGGAGGGGCACTACAGTAGGCACGTTTCTATTTTGTTTTAGCAACCAGAGCATGGCCATATTCTCAGAAGCCACAGTTCATGCTCTGGGGGAAAAATGCAAGTTATCATTTACATGCCAGCTGTACTATGATGTTTGTCACTCTTCTCAACACAGAACCATTGCCCTTTTTTATTTTTTATCACTTTTATAACAGAAAGGGATTGTATGGAGGGAGAGTCAGATGAAAAGACGGTAAGGTAAAACTTTCATTTTTGTTATAAGAGAGCATCTTCTTAGTTTCAGCAAGAAATCTCCATCTTCAGTTTTTCAGGAGGCTATTTCTTTAAAAAGATGTTTTCAAGATTGATTGGTATCAGGTGTTCACTGCCATGTGATGCAGGTGTTACCATGGTGACCACTCCACTCCTTTAGGTAGGATGTCAGAAGCTATAACTGTGCTTTAAAAATCCTGTGCACAGTATGATAACCTGCACAGAAATAAGCTGTAGCCTTGCTCAAATGTAGGTCTGTCTCTGAATGTGCTGATTTGTGACTGCAAGCCACAGAAGATTGTATAATGATGTTTGGGAGAGATTTCTTTCCTCTCTCCCTTTCCATGTGACAAACAGGCACAATGGATTTTACAATATAATGGGAAAGACTAAATCCTTTTAGCCACACTTCCTCCCTGGCCCCATTTGAGTCTGTGGCTCTTTCTGGTCTCAGGCCAGCAGATAAAGCTGGTTGGAGCTCTGCTGTGTCTGTGTGGCTCTGCTTGTGTCTGTCTTGTGCTTGGGCACATGAAAAAAGGTGTTTCACTGACACACTGGCGTCTGTGTGGCTCTACTGTAGACAGCGACAAGCCTGAAGTGCCTTCTCTGCCTTCGGCAAATCTCTGACGAGGGATTAAAATTGCATTACCCTTCAAAATGATGCTTGCTGACCCTTGTATTTCAGGAGTCCTAATGCTGCAACCACACATTTGCCTTTTTACAGTGGCAAAAAGTTGCAGAAATGCTACACTTGTTCCTTAGCTTCTGCAGGGTTAGGAGCCCTCTTTCCATACACTGCTTATGTCTGTGCAAAGGTAGTTGGCCATTTTGTCTGCCACACTCTGTAGATGCCTGGGTTTCTCCTTCAAGCCGAGTGAGTTGTAGTTGACACAAAAAAGTAGTAAGAACACAAAGCTTATTTATTACCTTGAATTTTGCATCAGTATGATGGAAGGCAAAGAGAAAAGTTGGTAAGGAGTTGTTATAGGAGAAACTATAAGGATGGGTTGAAGGTCAAGAGCAAAGGCTGAAAGAGTAGTAAAGTTAGAGGCTATTGTGCATCCTGCCCCAATTTCTCTATATCCCAGCTACTGTTTCTCAGCAGCAGCCAAAAGCCCCAGGCTCAGCCTCCTACAGATGCCCTTAGGCAGGATGGTATCCTGGAAACCCTGGTTTTGGTAACTTGCTGTATCTTTGCTCTGTTGGTCTCCTCAGAAGGCCTGGGTTCAAGACCACAGCAGCAAAATAGCCCTACAAGAACAATCCAGTCTGTTACAGGAGATCAGATGGGAGAGCAAAGTCTTACTGTTAGAAAAGAAAATTTCCCCAATGAAATAAACCTTTCTGATGAAATCTTTCACATATCTGTAATTTTAGTAGGGCTTGATCCTTTAAGTTGCTGAATAGCTGTACCTCTTCCCAGTAGAGGTAGAGAATTGTAGATATCAGTAGTGCTCAGTACTCTGCAGAGTTAAGAACAGAAAGGTGAACATTTGGACCTTCTGTGCCCTGGTAGTCTCTCTTGAGCCTTCAACTGCTATTTTGAAAGATGAAATTAGAAAATAAGATTAAATACGTATTTATGGCCCCAGTTGTACAGAGTGCTTAAGAATTTTTTTAAGGATGCAGCTATGAAAACTGGCAATCAAGTGCTCCTGTGTACTGGAGCTATGCAGCACAATGGTGTGTAGTGCTACAACTTGGATTTCAAATGACATTTGATTGTATAATGTGCTTCAGTTTATTGATTTGACATTATCCTCTATTGCATTTGAGTTGTCTTCTGCAAGGTAACAAGTGGGCTCTAATACAACAAATAAATGAAACATCTACAGATAGCTGAAGGTGAGTGTAGTAAGCAGTCCTTCAGGTCAACTTTGTCATGTCTCCACTGTATTAAGAATGTGCCCTGCAGCTGTGCTGGGCATCTTTTAGAAGCCACAGCTACTCCAGGGTTCAAATTCTTAAACTGTAATTTCCCATTGGCTTTTAATTAGATTAATGAATGAATGTGCAATCAGTGACCTGTAAGGAAAATTTCCAAAAATGGAAACAACTAAACCAGACCCTAATGCAGTCATCAAGCAGTTTGAAAAATTAAATATCAAAAACAGATAAAGAACAAAAGAAGTCAGACTTTGTATGTTTATGCATAGAGCATAAACGCTAATATGAAGACTGACTGAAATCTGAGGGGATGGTAAACAAGAGCATCTTTCCTTTCAAACACCACATTTTTTAATAAATAACAAGCATTTTAATGGGTTGCTTTACATCTAACTATATAAATAAGACTGGAAAATGCCAGCCAAAGCTACTACAGACAGCAGAATCAAACACTGAATTGTTTGGCATAAAAGTGAGAGCTTCTATGGCTGGTTCCTTACTGGAGAAAAGTGACACAGAAGGTGACGTAACTTACTAATTATTGACTCATTCTTCGCGTTTTTACTTGTTTCCCTGATTCCTTCCTTCTTTGTGGGGAAGGGCTTCCCCTTCTGCTTTTGCTGTGTTCCTCTAAGCAACAGAAACACGCAACAGAAAACCATCTGGAAACTGGACTCGGTGCCAGCCCTATTCAGAATAAAAAAGCCGATTTTTGATGCCTGATTTGTACTACCACATGCTCTGTTCTATATGTCTCACAGCCGAACTGGAAATCTGTAACCATGCCCAGTTCCCAAAACATGGAGACTCTTAAAATACAGATTCCTGCTGTATCAGTGGATAGTTCCCCATCTTTTGCACACCTGTTGGGGTGAGCAGCTCAACCTGAAAACTCTTGGTAACAGAGACCATCTTACCCTGCTCTGTGCACTGCCCACAGCAAACTAAGCTTTACTCACCAAAGAAGGCATAACAACATCAAGGGCAGCACTCATTAGACCACGTATGGAAGATTTTCCAATTTTGCTTCCGCCTCGCCAAAAGGATGTTGATAAACTGGAGCAGGAGTTGGTCAGGAAGGAACACTTGAGGAGACGATGAGGGACTGGGACTTGTTCAGCTTGGAGAACACTTGGGGCAACCTGTGACCAGCCTTCCCATATGTTGCTGAGAAGGTGGAGCCAGGCTCTTTACAGCGTTGCACAGCAAGACAGCAAGAGACTATGATTATGAGAGACTATGGTTATGAACTAGAACAGAACAGATTCAGACCTGAGATAAGGAAGAGCCTTTTCTTCATGAAGACAGTGAAACTCTGGCACAGAGAAGATGTGGAGTGTCTATCCTTGAAAATATTCAATAGCTGAAAGGACAAATCCCTGAGAAATGTGATCTGAATTAGTTATTGACTTTCCTTTGAGTAGGAGGCTGGAGTAGATGACCTCCTGAGGTAATTTCCAGCCTGAATTATTCTATGATTTTATAACACTGAGTTTTCAGCCTTGATTTGTCCTCTAATTCTGGCTCTGTCCCAGTCACGTCCTCCTGTCCCACTCTCAGAGACCTACAAGCAATGCAGGGTAACACTGCTGTTCTCCACCAAGTGAACCTTGACATGATGAAAAGTGTGCTGGTTTTGGGATGTGGACAAACTCCCATTTTGACAAAACCCTACCTTGTCTTCATAAGAGAGTTGCTTAGCCAGGAGTTTTAGGCAGCTGTCCAAGCAAGAAAATGTTTGCTTTCCTTTCATGCTGCCATATATTTTATTTAGAATGATTCTTTGTTGTCTTTCACATTGCTGCTCTTCTGGAAGCTGGTATTTGACTTTTCAAAATGGTGGCTGGCAAGAAGCCATAGCAGTAACTAACAGGAAGGCAGAACAGAATTCCAACAAACACTTAGCTGAGGTATTTTACACAAAAATGAAGGGTTTTTTTCTGCTTCAGCAAATGAAGAAATAATACTGTCTAGTGTTCCAGCCTCAAGCAAGTTCAAAGAACTTGAATTCAGGGTCCAAAATAAAGTGGAGCAATTTCTGGGAGCAGGAAATGAGCCAAAGACAGTGGATACATGTTCATTTAGGCAAAAAGACAGATGGAAAAAAAAAAATTACATACAGCAAACCCAGGTGTCATTGGCAAGAGACTGAGTGACTTCTTGCCTGAGAAAAGTAATAAAACATGTTTCACACCCAGTCAACACCTTGACTGATTGTGCACCAGAGTTCAAACCTATGCCAGTCTGTCCCTGTGGCCTTGTAAATCTGCTTGGGGAAGAAGATGGTTATGACCAATGCTGAAGTTTAAATTACTGATTTCTACCTGACTGCCTCATCCATTTACTCCCATCTGAACAGAAGAACCTTGTTTTGTTAACTTGTTTTCACCATGAAAGAGTTGATTGTTCTTTTTTTTCTTTCAGGATACAGACACTTTAGTCTATTCCTAAATTTATCAGTGTTGATATTCTGAAGCAAGCATCAGTGGATTGTGGCCTCTGAGAAGCCACCAGAGTCTGCTTCCTCCCAGACCTTTCTTCATGTCTCATGCACCCCATCTGTTCAGAAAGTATGCAGGAAAGTCAAGCAGGATTCCTTGCTTTGATTTAAATAGGTTTTTTTTAGTTGTCCCAGAAGCAGTGACCCTAATTCATTTTTATATGCAGAACTCTTTTTTAGAAGACTAAACAGAATAAAGTTGAACTACTTCGTACTCTTCCTAATTATATTACTTGTTCCCTTCTCCTCCTCAGCTGACTTTAAGAAAAGCTCAGAAATCTCATACTTTTCTTCAGCAGCAGAGACAGAATTCATACAGAATGGGCAGATACAAAGACATCATCTTAAGTGTGCCTAGAAGTAGTCTGAAATAATGACTTCATGATAAATCTGAAATAGTGTTAGGAAAATTCCAGAATTTATTTTCTTTCCTAAAATTGAAGGGACGCTGAGGTCAAATTTCTAATGTGGATTAATGATGTGTAAAGTTTCTAAAATTGTGGTAAAATATATGACAAGAACACTTCTTTTTTTGGCCACTGTTGAATGTTTGGTACTACATTTTTTTCCCTAAAAATGTTACTTTGAAGAGGAAACTTGCTAGATTGGTTTACAATAAGGAAAGGAAAGAGTGTCTCTCAGAAAACACAGGGTCTTGAGTTGACACACAGGTAGAATGATAAGCCTGCCTATCAAAAGTCACTTTATTTCATCCAGTTATGCCACCTTGAGAATTGGTCATCACTGTTTTCTTAGCAGTTGCAGAATTCACTAACTTCAAATTCAGTGATTAACTTGGGATGTGCCTGAGAACTTCTCTCCAAAAAAGCCATGTGAGCAAGGCTTTCCAGAACCTGGGTAAACCAGCTTTTTGTTTGGTGAGGGCAACAAAACAAGGGGCATTTTGTGATGTAGGATGAAGATGAAGTACATGTTGGCATCAGTTCAGGCCTCACTGTGTGATGATCCAGCTCTTGAACTTGGTGCAGCTTGTCAGTGTTTGGGGATTGAGGTGACAGTAGAAGACACACAATAAACACAAAAATTGGTGCCCAGAGGGTCCAAAATCATTACATAAATAACTTCTGCTTGTTTTGGACATGTTAATGGTCTCTTTAGCTCTAGAACTGTGTGTGTCTAACAGGTTACACTGACCTCTTTTAGTATTTTCAGAATTCTAACTCCAGTATTCCTCACAAACTAATGTATGCCATGCACTTAAACTTCACCAAAGGCTGGCAAGAGGCACATGGGTTTTTTTCCTGAGTATAGTTGTGTTAAAACTGTCTAATAACTCTTCCCAGTGTAAATAATCACTGTTTGAGTTTGGTACATGCAAATAATATAAACAATTGAAAACTGACTCCTCACTTTTCTTTTAATGCTGTTACTTTCTTTATAAGTGTGATAACTCCTCATTGGCAGGGATAAGTTTTAATAACCATTCCCCCAGGGAGATCAGAAAAATCAAACTATTAGTTGTGGTGAGTCAACATAGCACTTAAAAAGAGAGGCAGCTGCAACTGTCCTGTCATCAGATCAGCAGGTCTGTGTTGTGATTGATCTCATTCACTTCCAGTTGCAAGAGGCATGTAAATGTCATAAGATGTTTTGCCACTCTTGTCCCCAAGAGAACAGTGTCTTGTTGGGCTCTTTTTCAGTGCTTTCTTTATCAGGATTTTGGTAATGTAATGTTGGCAATACAAGGAAAATATTCTTTCAGAGAAACACTCAGCAGTTCCTTGCAGCATAGTCAATGTTATTAGTGTCAAGTCTCACTTAAATAAGCATGCAGTGTTTTGGTTTGACTTTGTCTGGGTTTTGCTCATTTTTGGTTTAACTCTTTCTAAAAGCTCTGTGCTTCCAACAGTTTTTAGCTTCCAGTTTTTAACTGGGAGCTAATTGTAGAAAAGGACAACTAAGAATTCGTGGCTTGTGAGGAGAAACCAAGCACAGTCATTATAGTACTCAGCTGGAAATGTGGAAGTTATAAATGTTGGTCTGCTTCCAAGGCCTCTTCTAGTATAAGAAATAGTCACTGCATAAATTACAGAAACAGGTTTCTTTAGGTTACAAGAATAATATTTTTCCTTTGTATTTCAAGTGGTGACCTGACAAATACCAGTCCTGACCCCCAACTTTTGTGACACAGTTTTTTTTCCCTCAGTGAAAGCATTGCCTTAGAGGTTAAAGTGTAAAGACTAGGGCAAAGCTTGAATTGACATTAAAAGAGTGGAATTTCAGTTACAATACTTCTGCACAGTGAAAAGTGCTACTGCTCAGCTTAATTTCTTCCCTGGGGATCAAAGCATTCACCTAGGAGACAGCAGCTCTAGGCAGTTTTTCTTCAAATCACAAGATATTCCTCTGGGCATGTTTTCAAAAGGAAGAATGAACCATGCCTGGTGATTTGAAGGAGTCAGTGCACAGGTGATGATTTCTTTATCAGCTGAAGTGATGCAGGTGCTGACTCGCAACCCAGAGCAGGGCAAAGTGTGTGATGGGTGGGATCCCTAGGCAGGCCCTTCTCCCATGTGTTACCTGTTGGTTAGTTCCAGGTGGCTCTTCTTTCATATACGAAATTTGTGGGTTGAAATAATTTTCTGAAGCATCCAGCTTGGGAGAAGAAATTTTGGCATCTGGTTCTGCAGTTTGGCTTCTCTGTACTTTGCAGATCTGCTACCTCAAGCAAAGGTGTCATGGCACCTGTCATACATAGACATGTTCTAGGCTGAAGAGTAAAGAAAATCCACTCCCAGATGCTGTGAAGAATTGTGGTGTGTGAAACAAGAAAAGAGGCAAGATGAGTTCCAGGGACAGTAGTGGGCCTTCATCACGACAGTCCACAAAAAGTTTTACTTTGCAAGTGGCTACTTGCACTGGGCTTAACTCCACCTTTATTGACTTTGGAGAAAGTGTGGGTTTATCAGTTGTAGGATGACCCCAGTTTCATATGCAATGAAATTATGAGAACTTCTTTTCATCCCTAGTCATCTCACCTTAATGGCTGTGCCAAGAGCATTCAGAGAGAAAAGAAACTGGATGACATATCTCCTCAGACATCTGTGTAGGGATGTCCACACCTAATAATACAAAATAAATGCGTATTATAAATAACCTGAAATGCTTTTATATGTGTCTCATAAACCTAAGAACATTCTGGACATCAATCCAATAATATATTTCATGGTCTAATTTTTATTTCTTAAAAAATTTCATACAAGACAGCTTGATTGGTGTATAAAAAGACTTAACTGAGCTTCTCAAATGCACTAAATTCAAGTTCAGAATACTTCGTTCATATGTTAACAAATTAATAAATAGAACTTATTGTAGAAAAAGTCAGCAAGTAAGAGTCTCAGAAGTATTATCTGAAAAATAATTTTCTTGAAATGCAAAAGTGATTTAATAAATGAGGACATGCCAGGATGGACTTTACACAACCTAAGTATGTTATTTAGGAGACTCTGAATGCTGTCACTGCTGCTAGACCAACAAAGTTTGTCCAAGTTTACAGCAAATAACTTGTCCTTGCATACATAATGGGCAAATTTCTTTAAAGCATCCTGCTGCATATTAGGAAGCTCTTAGATCATTAGTTTATCCGGCACCAAGCCACTTACCAAACTCTTTAAGTGTGAAAGTTTGATTTCTAAGTCGCAGTTTTGGAAGCTGCAGTAACTGTTCAGAAAAATCTATCCTTCAGCTGGTAGAAACCCTGAAGAGCTGCAAAGATGTGTAATATATATGCTTTTGTTCTTCAAAATAGAATAGAGAGAACCCATCAACAGACCTTTTGTATGTTCATGCTGTTTTCTTCCTCTCCTCAGCACATAGGTACCTATAAAGCAGCTAAAATCAATACACAAAATGTCAGGTTTGAAAGGGCATGTGTGCAAAGAAAGCATTCTGGGCTAAGGATGTGGTTCAAAGCACTGAGTGTACTAACAATTTGTCCAGTAATGTAGTAAAAGCATGGGTTTTGGTCTTCAGGTGAGCAACAGATTTGGAACAAGGCAGCATTTTAACTTGAGATAACATCCACTATTTGCTGCTTGCCTGCTGATACCAGCCATAATTTACTGAAGCGAGGGGGAATAGAAAGGAAGGGAACAGCTTGGGAAAAGGGCTGATGGTGCTGTTGCCACTGCATTACCCCAGCTGGGCTGTCTGTGAGCATCAGCATGGTATCAACCACACACCTCCTTTCTGCAACTGATAACATTTTCTGTCTCTCTGTATTCATATTATTCTCTTCAGATGCTGGTTCTTAATTAGAAATCCATTCTTGCTTTGCCTTGCCAACTATACTAAAACAAATGAAGCATATTTTGTAACCAGTGGCCAAGGACAGGTGCACCACTGAATTTTTTTCTGGATGGTGTTAACTGAGCAAAACCAATAAAATAGGCATAACTGACATGCACAAGAAGAAAACTAATTTTACAGAGTGCTAAAAGCTTCAGGCAAGATTGTGGTTTTCCTGTAAATTTATGCTGTCTTTATTGTATTAGCAGAAATGTTGAGGTGGAAGTTGAAAAATGGTACCACTTATTTTGAAGTATTTTGAAATCCAGTAACCTGTCTGTGACAAACCCATATCTACTTCAAAATGCTAGCCTTTCTTAATATTCTAATAACTTTCTAGAGCAGCGTTTTTATAACTAGTACCTGCGAAACAGGCAGGAGTTCTCTGAGCCCTTCACAAGTTTGTACTGTGTTTCATGAAGTGATTTCATTATTTCTCAACATGTAAGTGCAGTGTAAAGAATGCTCATCCAAGAGAGAATATGGGGAAGAAAAGGTTATACTTGCCAAGTGCTGAATTGTTGAATAGATTGGTATAGACTTTAATGTGGTTTCGTATTGTACCCAAATTAATACATAAGTTGTTTGAAGGCTAAATTAATATAACCATTTAAACAAATTGTTTCCTTTTTTAACCTTCTTTTCCTGTCCAGGTTCAATATTTGAAATAGAGGTGACACTGTACAGAAAAAGAATATGTATGAAGGCAAATTATTTTCTGTTTCTGCTACCTAACTTTGTGTCCACTGACATCCACTGAAATATCCCTCTTTCACTCTAGTAAATAAGTAACCAGCTGATGTGAGCAGTTTGTGGTAAGACCCCTATCTCAGTTGCCCCAGTGCACATCTAGAGAAACATAACTCCTGTGGGATTGCTTTAGATTTACAGCAGCTGAGTTTTATTCAATTTGGATCCTCTGTGTTGGAAGAAAACTTTTCAGTGGTAAATAAACCCCCACTTCCCCCTCAGCCCCCCATTTGTGGGTGACTGACCCTTGAAAAATGTCAGATAGAGGCAACCGTGACTTGGTACAGAGCACTGAATCATTTCCTCAACCAAGAAGTTAATTTTTCTTGATTGTTTCTTTCCTTTTTTTGCCCTGCTGACGTACGTGGCACACAAGATGTGTGTGGCTTCAAATTGCTGCAGCCTTTCTTATTTTTACAAGCAGAGAGGCTTTTCCAGTGGCAATTTGCTTCTCTGGTAGTTACGTGATGGCAGGTTATTTTTGTGGAGACAGTTGAAGCTGGAGCTGCTGGCACATCTTGAGCAGTGGCTTTCTTCTGTAGCTCATGCCAGCCCCTCTTGAAGCCGTGCTGTGGGGCTGAAGGTATACCTGAACCATGAACGTTAAGGTACTTAACATTTTGGGGCAGAATTGGGCAGATTGCCAAGAAGCCATACTAAATGACCCTCTTCTTGCAGGCTGGTCAGTTGCTCATGCAAATCAACTGACAGCTAATACAAAATTAGGCAGTGTGGTTATTTCCAGGTAGCTTTTTCGCCTGCTGTGAAACTCTCTGCATTTAGATGTTGAAACACAAACTCTGTTGTAGACATTTGCTGAAAATGCGTTGGCAAAGTACTATTTATCTCAGAACAGTGTGAAAGCAGTTTTTATGCCACAGTTAAGTGTTCTCTGTTTCGATAGCAGAATGCCATGGAACAGCCACAGCTTGTTGCTTACACGGTGTCCAGGCAGCTGTTGCCACCTTTGGGGCGTATGTAACAGCACTGCTGGTGCAGAGAGATTTGCCTTCCGTTATGAGAGGATGGAGAATTCCTTCAATGGCACTGTTGTGCCATTTATCTTTGTACCAGAAATGAATGAAAAGGCTGTACCTGAACGAAAAAGCTGAAGTCCAGAAGTCTACCTGTAAGGCATGTGGTCCTGCACGTGAATTTGTAATCTGTTCATTTATTTTAAATGTATGCAAGTTTATCTTCCTTCTTGGCAACAGTTCAGCTTTCTCTTGGTGTTTTGCTATAGTCAGCTGAAAAGCCAGATACTGAGATCACTTTCCAGTTGTTTCTGGGTATTGCTAGTATTCATCAGCTTCTTTTTGCTGTCCTGTAAGTAGCTTTTTCTTATGCTCTCATTTGCTTTATTGTGTTCTGTACCTCTTTCAAGCTGTTTTTAAAACATTTTAACAGGGTTTCATAAGCATCTGCCCTTCCTAAAGAACTTTAGTTAATGAGCTGTGTTTGTTTCCTTACTGCCTTGAACAGGCTAAGCAAACAGAGAAGTTCCCCTTTATTTAAATGTTCATAGCCTTGCCAGTGTTCTCCTGCTGCTGGATTTTACACTCTATGGGAGTCATCTTTGTCTTTCTAGGCTCTCCTCTGAAACACTGGAGCTAGCTTGTTGTTTGGTATAATAAATGTGGTTAGATTAAAAGCCAAAAAACCCCTCCATATTATATGCTAAAATTATGTTCTTTGGCTGTGACTATCAGTGTTTTAGGGAGTTTCCTGCTGAGAAGTATAGAAATGAGTTCAGCTTCTCTGTGGGTGCACCTTTTCCTCCTTTAGAGGGGAAGAGGGGTTCATTGGGTGAAACCATTTATGTGGCCCTTAAAATGCAGACTGTCACAGCAGTCCTGCAGAGACATCCATATCAGAGCCAGGTTTCTGGAGCTGTTTGTGACCATGAGGAGTCTGAGATGGAGTACTGGACATGGCTCTGAACTGAGCAAGAATAGCTGGTTTTGCTTGTCCTTGGCCTTCACACAGTCATCACTAATGTGAGGGACTCTGCAGTTGAGGGAGGAGCACTGAAACTTCTCAGGCAGAAACAAATCTTGCTCTTACTTTTTTCCCTCTATCAGCATACATGAGCAAGGATTTTGTGGAGGGGTTAAATATAATAAATCTGCAGGGATTTATTTCCTTCCAGTGCTCTCCTAAATCTCTATTTCATTGAACAAATCTGTAGTAGTTTGGTTGATGTTGTAAGGAACAGAATGTGACCCATGGTTTTAAAATGAGACTAGCATACATGTCTGTTCAGTGAAAGGTTGTACCTGTTCATCTGCAATCAAGAAAATGCAGAATTATTTCTGCACTTTTTTAAAGAAAAGCACAAGTTATAAACAAAACAAACCTTTCAACTGCTCATTTTAAAGTGAGACATAAAAATGTAGCAAAGAAGAACAGAAAAAAATGTTTCTTATTATGCCTGTAATTTTTAGTAGCTCTTCAAGAACAAGAGGTTGTCTGCAGAAAGAGTCCCCTGAAACCTCATTATCTGTAGTTTTTCATCCAGATTCATGCAAGGCTCTAGAGAGGAGCTGTAGGCTCTACTCATCTCCAGTGCTGAGTGGAGTTTAGGAAAAGAGAATCCACCATCCCTAAGAATATGCACTCATCAGGAGACCATGACAAACACCTTCTTATATAGGACCTTTTGAATATATAGGTCTTAATGCAGAACTAAATCCCAGTACATAAACCAAGGAGTAAATATTTTGAATACTCTAATCCCTCAATGATCTGCACTTGTCAGTCAGTATCACTTCCAGGCTTTCTTTTGAAATGTTCAACTCATACTTCCACAAAAAAAAAACCCCTCCTATGGAATTTCCATTAAGCAATGCACTTAGGTCTGTGTATTCCTGGGAAAGACACATTTTTCTAGAACGTGTCCTCTAAAATGGTCTTGGTGTTGGTTTCAATCTATCTAGAAACAGAAGTATTGGTTTGCAGAAAGATTCACTCAGTGATAATGCCTATCTGTTTTTTGCCTTTTCTCTCTCTCTGAGCTTAACAAGACAAAATGGGGGAAAAGCAAAAAAAAAGATTTCTGAGGAATTTGTATGGAAAATAAAAAAATAAAAGAAGACATTAATTTACACTGCCAGGTGTCAAGCTGTAATCTGATTATGCTAACAAAACTAAAAAAGGAAATGTTCAGAGCTCACAGGCATTTTAGGAGAGGTCATTAGCTTAGCAGATGGGAAAAATTTGTTTCTGAGCATTCTGCAGTTCCTGAATTCACACATTACACAGGTAGGTACATGCTCTGACCAAATGCCGTGGAGGCTGCAAAACCTTAAGAGGAGCTTGCCAGGGGGGCTGTTATTTCCAGTTAAACGTAAAATCTGAAGGCTACAAAATGTCAGTGCTGAGCAGTAATCTTTATACAATGGGAAATGGGTCCTTTTGGGCTCTGCATCCTCCTGCAGCAGAGTGCCTTCAGTGAGGGATTGAAATGGCAGATATGAGTAACTCCAAATGGCAGGTGTAACTCCCCATCTGCATGTTGTGTTGCTCATTCTTCTGTCTTTCTGTGGTGAGATTCACCTGTGGTGCTGCCTGGGGAAGAGCCTCAGCAGGGACGGTGGAGACTTTTGCTGTGGGCCTTCTTATTGAAAGGCTAAAGAAATTAAACCAAATTAATCCCATGTGTAATTCTACTGACTTGTTTAGGCTTGTAACTACTATGAATTTTACCTCTTAGACCTATTCTCCTAGGAAAGAGACACTCTGAAACAGCATGAAAGTCAGGGAGGTTTATAAATTGCTGTGATCAGTGGTATCCTTTCAGCAGAGATACAGAAGAAACAAATAGAGTAATTTAAAAATAGGAAGGGAGAAGCAAGTACAGTACTGCAGATAAACCCTTCACCTGAAGTGTAAAATTAATCCAAAATAAGTTCTAAGGAAAATTTTCTTAATGTGTATTATGGATAATCATATAGCCTATCTGTTTCCTTCATTACTCCTCAAGAGATTGTGGGATTGTGGATTTTTGATTTATTTAATTTCTTTAATTGGTGATACACAGTGGAGCAGTGCTTAGCTGCTCATTCCCAGAAAATTTAAGAAAAGACGCTCTCAAATACTTATGCCCCTATATTCCTTATTCTGTGGAAAAGGATTTTTCCCCCAGACTCAGAACATTCTGGCAGAGGATTAAATCCGAGGGTTTCGTTATTCTGATCCTTTGTGCCTGTGGGTGTAAATACCCTGTGGTCTCTGACCATGGTGCAGTCACAGTGCACAGGTAACCAGGGACTGTATCATCAGGTATCCTATCCCCTGGATATAACTCTTATCACCAAATCTGAGTGGGACAAATCTAATTCAGTGATCTGCTCTTGAATGTCAAAGCTCTCATTCCTAGTACTGTCTCCTGGCTCTATTATCAAATTTCAGTGGAAGCAACACAGGCCTTGCAATTAGATGAATGGAGAACTGCAGGGTCAAATTGTAAACCTGTACTATCAGGATATGTCTCAGTCAATTGTAACTGACTGAATTTATTTTTTTACTTGCAATTTAAAGTCTATTGTAAACATAATTGAGAAAGTCTTGTGAATCAAGGTCATTATTTACTTAAATTCTAAGCCTAAAAGAAGATGGATTTCTCAAATGTCGGTCTATTTTCTTGGTGAGTCACTATGAGAGGGGGCAAATTTTCCTACCTGTAATTTCATTAAAATCAGTAAATAAGACTACTGCCAAGATTGAACAGGTAAACTGTAGAGGATATGACCTCAGTGAAATTGTATTAGAGTAAGCATGATGTATGCTGGAGAATGAAATGAAAATGAAATATTATTCATTGAATATTGAAGAAATACTATTTTTGAGGCAAAAATTTATGCTAAAGCATAAAGTATAAATGGAACATACTGAGCAAGAAACTGAGGGTCCCCATTTAAAATGCAATTGTTGAAGACAGTGCAGCAAAGTCAAATAACTTCTCGAAATGTATCCATATGTCCTATTGATTTTTCAGCTTTGTGTATGTTAAAGTCACTGACATGTCAAGGAGAGCAGTAGGAAACTTAAGTAACTCATTAAAGGCTGTTTCAGGGCATCAGGCTGACTTGCAGTTGGAGGTTAACTCCATTTTCCTTGTATTAGACTTCACTTGCCAAATGGCTGTTTCCTGCCTGGGCTCACTTTAACAGTCACCAGATTAGTCTGAAAAGCATGATGTTCTCTCTTCTGTTGGTTCATCTTCCCCTGAGGGCAAACTGAAACAGAATGATTTTGCAGAATTTTCCAGCACCTATGGAGGTCTAAGGACATGGTCAAGACAAAGTTTTTAGGGAAAGAAATTATCTTTTATTAGTTAGAAAAATGTAATTGGAATAACCTTTGGGTAGGCCAGCAGAGATAGCTATACAGAATTATCCTGCAATAGTTCACTTATATTAGCAAAATCAAAGACCTTTTACTACCCTTGAACTGAGTTAATAAAATAATATTTTATTAACTAATTAAACATTTATTGAATTGAGCAAATACGATTTTCTTTCCACCATCCTATTCAGTGAAGAATGCCAAATGAAGTATTTTGGATTGGATTTCCAAGAGTATTCTTGGAAGAGCCAGAAAAATAGTTCAGGAAGCCCAGATCATTTGTGGAGTACGAGACTGAAGTGAGAAATACATGAATAATTATGGGGCAAATAGTTATGCAGAGCTTCATGGCAAAAGCAAAGAGCGCTGAGACCCCAAGAACCATGTTTGAGAGAAGTGTTGGGGTGATGTCTGCAAGATATCTGAGCGGCTCTCAGACTGATATCTGCTGAAGGGGGTGGTAGAGATGCTCCCATCAACAATAAGCACTCCTGAAATAGCTGAAGTTGTCAACTGCTTTACCTGTCAGGCTGGTGTTTAAGGAAGCAAGCAGAATAATAAAAACTTGGAGTGTTAGATTTACAGACTCGTTCATGACAAAGACAAGCAGGCTTTCTTGCAGCTTTCCATGGTAAAGAAAATAAAATTAGCCTTTATTAGTATCTTAGTACTTTAACTGCTCAATAAAGAATAGATTTAAGCTGACTTTGTTTTGAATGCTGTTTCCAGTCCTCTGTGAGTAAGTAGCAATTTAATATTAAGTTTCACTTTATTTTTTGTTGGTTTAGTTTGGTTTCTGTTGGAGTTTTTTTTGTATTAGAACAGACTGCTATGAGTAATTCTTGTTCTGGAAATCGTGACTCCTCCTTGTGTGTGCTTGCACTATGAAACCAGAATGGAGAAATGAAAAACTTAAATAGGAAAGTTTTACTCAGAGACAATAGTGCTTGGATTTGGTTGGGCTTTAGCTTTTCCAAAGTGTTCATCAGACATAAACTGTATAAGAGAGAATATCCTCTCCTTTGCTCAGCTGAAGAAATGCTAGGGGGTGTGACTGAAAAATTGGCTAAACCCAAGTATTTCCACATCAGTCAAGTGAAACTGAGATGACAGGGAAGAAGTCCATTAAGAGGATGGGATGGTTTCCTGGTCTGATCCAGGCCAAAAAAATACAGCTTGTATGTTTGAAGAAGGAAGAATCATACAAATAAATACAATTAATCTGGCTTTGTATATAATTATGGAATGTTATCTTGCCGTGACAAAGACAAAATCAAAGGTCAGATTTTATTTGCATAATTAAAACAATAAAGTGCTTCTAAGAGCTTGTCCTTGCTTTTTAATGGAAATGGTCCCAGTCCCATGCTTTGAAAGCTTAGGAACTTAGCAAGGTGCCCGCAGCTATTCACACTGCAATTCTTGCTTGCTGCAAGACTGTTACCACCTAACTGCTGAATGGAAAGAAGCACAGGCTTCCATCCTTCACAAGTTGCATAATGGAGAGATAACTCTTTCACCAAACCCACTTCTACCTCCAGGGGACACTCTGAAGGTCTTAATATGAAATAAACAGGGACTTTTCTCCCTGGAAGCGTGCTGCCTGCAGGGCAAAGAAAACGCACTTCTGTGCAGAAGCTCTCACTGGGGCCTCTTGTTCTTTTGAGGGCTCCAAACAATATCAGTCTGTAAAGGTTGTCACAAATACTACATATTTGGTGGCCAAGGTGTTGTAGCACGTCATAGTAACAAAATAACTTATCCCCCTCAAAAAAACCCTGAAAAGAAAGATCCTTGGTGTAGTAAACCACCCTTGTATTTCTTGTGCGTACTCTCCAGGTTTTCTTCTTCTGGGCTATTGGGATAATTACACACATATTCTTTAAAGTTAAAAAAAAAACAACCCTGTTTTACTGTTACCTAGCTAGTTTGCTGCTAAGCCATAGGATCCCTACTGTGCCCGTCTCTCTGCTCATTCTTCACCAGAGCTGGTCTCCTGCAGTGTTCCCCAGAACTGAACAAGCCTCTTCCTCCCTGTCTCCATCTTGCTTGCTATCCAAAGAAACTCCTCACTACTGATTTCATTCCTCTTCCTCAGTAAGGTTCCAGAGCTCTCCTTTCTTCCTGTGTCTCTTTAGCTTCCAATGTAATTTCTTTGTCTCACACAGACCCTCACATCATCTCTCTTCTCTACATACAAACACAGATACAGCTCCCTATGGTTATTACTTCTCTGTCAGCCTTGTGCTCCCAGCTTTCAACCCTTTGTGCCCACAGTTGCTACCAGGCAACTGCTCTTGCTCTGCAACTCCTTTTCTGTAAGCACTTCCACAAGGACTTCCCTTCCTGGGAACATAATGCACATATAGGTTTCACTCTGAGCCAGATAGAAACATTCCTCCTTCACGTCAGCAGATCTCAAGGAGATTTGGGCCTTCCCCAGTGAGAGACTTTGGGTACACAGCCATGCTGGTTACGTGCATGGGATTGTTCCGCTCTCATACATCTGCTAAATTGTAAATTCATCTTCTCACAAAAGCATTTTACATTTCACAGTGCTGATTCCTTTACTGGAGTGCATTGTGTAAGTGGACTCCAGTACGCCTCAAGCTCTTTGCTTGCCTCAGCTTTTCCCAGTGGTTTTGTCAGAATAGTTGTCTTCCACTTTGGCAAGTAAAGAACCAAATCCCTCGCTGCGTCTAATGAAGAATATAGACTGACGTACATATGCTGGTTTATGTAGATGACTTGTCTGTGTTGCAGGAAGTGTTTGTGGGATGTGGGGGCAGCAGATATCAAAGCAAAAGGAAAAACGTCTTTGATGCTTCCCTAAGGAATTCCCAGCCGAAATGCTGAGGAGGAAGGAGATTGGAGAGGTTGAGGGGTACTCATTTCCTTGTGTGCCTTTGACAGTGCCAAAGATCATAAATACAATTGAACTGCAATGTTGTAGTTGCAGGGGCTCTGCAAGGCAAAGTTAACCTTAAAAATTATTTCTAATTCTGAAATTACTCCTCATGTATATTCCTGAAAGTGGGAAAAATTCTCTTGGATTTCAGACCGGATGCAGACTCTAAGAAAGGATTTAGAAGGTTGGAACTGCATGGCTGAACTCAGAAAGTGGCATGTGCATTTGCAGCAGGAAATGAAAACTCTGTGGGGATGAATGGCCAAAATATAAGAGGAAGAATTAGGTTGGTCAGTTGATTCGTTACCACTGAGCTTAATTTCTTATTCCTTAATAGGGGATGTGTTTGATTTCTTTCCAGCATAGCCAATGAGTTAGAATTGAATTGTGTTTCCCACAAAGTCAACTAACATTTATGTCTGTCATTGCTCTTGGTCACTTACAGACATTTGGAAAGTGACATGCTTGGTTGCCTGCTATTGACTGCCTTCAGCTAATGTCACTTCATTTATTACTCGCTGCAGATAACTTCTGATTCAGTTGTCAGTATCATGACCCCTTCTCCTCTCTCCCTTGTTTTCTTTCACAAAGAGAAAATTGTGCCATTACTTAGAATTGCTATTAGTTCTGTAATGTGTTCTCCTATGCATCAGAGCACTGTGCATACTCAGGGGTCAGATACAGCTCACAGTCAAGCTTTCTACTCTCTATGGGTTTGTAGAGGGTGAACTGCACCATTGGTATCTGTGCATTCTCCAGAAGCTTAAAGGCAGCAGGATTAGTGTTATGTGGCATTTTTTCCCCTCTTGTCTTTCCCATGAGTATAATACCGGCTTTATGGAAGTGATCAGAAAATTCAACTGAAAGTTTAAAAGTTCCATTCTGAGGAAGAAAAAAGTCCTACAACTTTGGCCAAGGTTTTCGGATTCTGTGCCCTAAAATGATGGACTTCCTGAACAACAGGATCAAGATCTTGCGTATTCAGTCAGTGCTTCTGAGAGCACCAAGGCAGGAAGTGGAGGAATGGTGTAATCATGATATCGCAGTCTGACCATTTTGGTATTACAGAGATCATGTTTGGAAGCCATTTTTGCACACTATTGATAAGGATGTTGCTTCTGGTGCAAGAGTGTAGAGCAGGTCATGTACCCAGAGCAGAAGTAACACACAAGGCATTTGTGTAAAACGTCAGTCCGTTCTGAGAACATTTCTCTGAGAAAGGCCAATTCTGTTGGTACAGGAAACCCAAATCATCTTTCTAACATGAAATAATAAAAAGTGCTCTTGTTTCAAATTTAGTCGTATATTAAGAAACCTGAAAGGTAACAAATTCAATTCTTTTTCCTTAGTGGATCACATCTAACAGTCATATAGTTAGCTATATTGCTTCCACATACTAAGAAATGTGTGGTCTCTTGTCCTAAGCCCCAAACAAAATCGAGACCCCTGTGTTTGGATATACATACAGTAAAGACGTATTGGTAAAGAACACTTGCTTATCTTTCTGTGTGCTTCCCAGCAGTAAGGTTGCCAGCGTGTAAAAAATGTTCCTGATGTGAAAAAACACGTAAGAGAAATTTTTCTCACAAAATTTATGCGAGTGCCCAGGCTACTGTTAGACATCATCATAATCTCTGGGCTGTCTTCCTTAAAAGCATGGTTGTTCCTAGGTGTTTTTTTTACCTTTTCTCTGGCCCAGAAATGCCTCAGGATAAAGCATAAGGATTACGTGAGCGTGTATAATGAGAATGTTCCTATTCTGAGACCTTTGGTAAGAGGAGACAAAGACATGAGGATGCAGCTGCAGCAGAAGTAGATGTGAAAGCGTGGCAACTGCATAGGAAGAGGATGTGGTTTTCATCTCAGTTGCACAGTGGGAAGCATTTCATCCAATAAGTTTTCTGTTCTCCTTACTTAGACTTTTTTGAACCTACAGGCTTTTGGAGTAGACGTGCTTGGAGAACACTCATTACAAGTAAATAAAAACAAACTAAACCCCACTTAAAGGACTGAAGTTTTTTCTGAATATATTAAGATGCTGAAATGCATCTTACAGTAAGAGACCCTCAAGACACATAATCACTCTGGCTCTGAAAGTACTTGGCTATTGAATTTTTCATCTGTTTGTGAGAGGATTTCATGCTTTCCAGTTTGTTCCTACTAAAGAGCATTCAGAAAGAACTGTGTTTGGGAAATGTAGCTTTCTCTGATAGCACAGGCAGAGACTATTCATTTTGTTTTTGACAAAAGTGCCTGAATAGAATGGAGTGCTGTGTTTGGTCTTTCAGGCTCCTGCATGGAGTTGAGTTGCCACAGTGCCAATGCTGGAAAGTTTTTGGTATTTGTTGAGGAAGAGTTTGTCCTTCCAAGCAGAACAAATCTGATGTTCTGTCTCTGCTAAACAGTAGAAGGATCAGAAGCAAAAATAGCTTTCACAAATACTTAAGGTGGTGATTTATCTATTTTCTAACAGATAAGGGTGAGGAAGAGACAATACTGACATTTAATGTGGACTGTGTCACCTGCTACAACCGAGCACCTTGAAGCATTATTTCCCTTGATTCTTAACACAAATTGTTTCAGGAGAATTATTTGTTCTTTTCCTGTCATTTGTTTAAATAAATTCTCACCAGATTCTGTGACTCATTTTCCCCCAAAGAGATGGCTATGCTGCCAGCAAAAGAAGACTCAAAGATTAACAAACTAGCTGTCTTTTGGAGAAAATGCCACTGGTAGTTTACTTGCCATTGTTTTGTCTGAGGACACTTACTTGAATGTCTGATAGATCATTAACTGAATTTTGCTTTTGGCTGTAGTCTCTTTTCACAAGCGGAGCATTTCCTTCCCCCATGCACACCTGAGTGGTTTGTGGCGAATTCTGGGTGAGCCTGCAGGGATTTCAGAGGCATATATGAGAGGATTAACTTAATACTCCCAAAACATCCTTAGCGCTTTCTTGGCCCAGTAATGAGCTGCAAAGTTAGTCCTGGTGATGGAGTGCTAGCTAGGACGCCAGTCAAAGCCTTCAGTCTCTAACTGTAGTAGATGAGCCTTTCCTGGCACATGCACCTGCCTTCCAACTATTGACCCTCTGCAGACAGCCTTCATCGCTGCCCAACTCTTCCACCCAGTCACCTTACACTTTTGGGTGGACTGGGCTTTTGCTACGGCAAAAAGGGAGCTGGGGGAGTACAGAACCTTGTGATTTGGAAATCTGGCACTATTCTTTTAGAACTGTGCTCCGTAGTCTGGTGAGCAGTGACACAGGAGAAAAATGACAACAGTAATTTGGAAACTCAGAGAAGCAACTGCACACAGGCGTTGGCAACATGTGAGTATCTTTATCTTGGGTAAGGCTAGAGCAAAATGGGTTCAGTGAAGCTGAAGGAGATGTTGCCAGCAGGAGGAGGAGGAGTCGATTTGAGAAAATAGATGCTGTGGACATTGTAATTATTGTTTACTCTGTGAGGAGGCATGAATAATACTGTGCTGAACAGATGCAAGGAGATGCCGGAAAGGTAGATATTTCCCAGTGAATGTGTTAAAAAAATTAAAGGTAGAAACAGATGAAGAGCAGAGAAACTCTACATCCTTACTTCGATGTAGGCCTTAGAAAATACTGTTATAAGAGAGCATCAGAATGAAATTGAAGAAATCCCTTAGAACATTAACGAACAAAATGTCATTTCTCTCAAGTACAGCATCAAGCTACTTTGAATAATGTCTGTCATATGTTGGGAGGTGAGCTTAAGTTTTGGGTTATATGGACCTATAAATGGACTTACATTTTGCAATGTCAATTCTAAGCCTATTGGGGTAGTCCCTCATCTTTCAAATATACTTAGAGAACACGCTGTGCTAGTGCAGTGTAGATGGAAAAAAAAAGGTGAAAACCCTTAATGGTAAATGTTATGTATATAAAGATGGTGTATTTTTAGATAGCTAAATTTGAATTATGGCCACCAGATGGATGGATAACGATCAGCTGATTTTCTGTCTGACAGATGTTCTAGATTTGTCTCTGCATACTTTTTTAATCAAGTGCATAAATCAAAATTCACTTACATGAAGGTACGTCAGACTGTGTCCTTCATCATCTTCCTGGGTTGTCTAGTATTGTGCAGTGCAGGGAGATTACATCAGAGGAGAAGGAGATGTGCTGGAGAGGAAACGGAGGGCTTTGAAACAGGTGCAAAAGTGCAAACTGTACTGAAAACTGTACTGCAGAAGAGAGTAGCTTCAGATGGCACGAGTAGTAGAATAAACTTTCTTCATTTAAAAAGTAACCATTTAGGGGCCAAAACATCCATGCAAGAGAGAAAAGAGGGAGTAAAAGTCCACAAGGCAGTCTTGAGAAAGTGTGTTTTGATGTTAATGTCATTCTGTAGATCTTATGTGAACAGCAGTCTACTCACAGCAGTACTTTTGGCTCCACTGTATTAATGGCTGAAATGAAATAGGCAGGAACTGCAAGCATGCTGGTATTTTGGCACTGAGAGTAATTTTAATGATTTCACTAAGCAAAAGAAGACCTCAAGCGTTTTCCGTTCTGAAGTGTAATTTACAATCTCTTTACTTGCTGTGGTAAGCATATGAAGAAAAACATTTAGGACACCTATAGTTTAATAAATATGAATACCCCCAAAAAGCCATGAGACTGTATATGTAAACATGAATTTGTTCTCCTCATTTTCACACTTCATGCCAAGTGCTGATCTCACCCTCTGATAGTATAATGCTAAGTCTAACTGAGAATGTCGATGCATATTTGACCATTGGACTGGATCATCTTAAATGTCTCTTCCAACCTTGGTGACTCCATGATTTTTATGTGTTTTCTGAAAAGTGTCATTCTTGAATGTCCATGTATAGTTTCTATATTTTGCCACTGACAGAAAAGTTTCATTTGGACATGAACTGTTTTCATGCAGGACAGGAACCTTCTGCCAAATCTCCAGGTCAGAACTTTCACTTACTGACCTTCGTAAACCAAGCAGTTTATTTGCGTGTTCAGGTCATCTTTTAGACTTGGCGGTCCTACTTGTGCCTTTGTTTCTTGCCAAGAAGGATTCATTTCTTCTATTACAAAGTACTTAGAGATACAAAAAGGATTAAGAATATTTTTTCTTGGTTTTGGATTGACACAGCCAAAAGGCACTTTGAGGGAAAAAAAGAAAATGTTTGTGGTAGAAATGGGAGGTCAGCATCAGCAATCAAATTTCCGGCTCTTCCTTCCTGCACATCAGAGCAAGTTATGCTTGATGTCTATTTGTATAATTTTTTCTGTTCATGAAATGAAAGCAGTAATATTTCCAAGCTTAGCAGAATTTTAAAAGGGGGACTGTGATACTCTGCTTCTTGTATGAACAACAGTAACACGATTGACATTTTCCATATCCAGTTCTTAGTCTAAATACAGCCAGTTGTCAACCAAAAGCTGACAGACTTCCATCAGTTTGGTCTCCAGTACCATCTGTATCCCTTCCCACACAAAGCACTGACCGTATTTACACAAAGAGACAACATTCCTGCTCCCACATTGCGAACACTTCATTCAAATAGAGCAAGTAGCTATTGTTTATAACTGAATAATGGATACCTAATTATTATAAGTTGCTCTCTTAATTATCACATTATTCCGTAAATTATTGTATTATAGCCTTTTGTGAGTGCTAATGGAAGTTTTCACACTGTGTCTGTGTGCTGCTTGCAGCCAAGTATCCTGCTCTAGGTGTTCACACTTAATCTGTTGACTGGGGGTGTGATCCTGCAAACATCTCTGTGCCTGATCCAAAGCCCATTGTGATTAACATTTTCCCCATTCAGTTCAATGGGCTTTGAGACAGGGATCAAGGGAGCAGAGTACCATTGGTTCCATTATTTCCAGGATTCAGTTATTTATTAGATAGAAGTCACATGCACAAGTGAAGGTTAAACCAGGCTAACAAGCAGCAGAGGAAAACAAGTGGTTTGATATGTGAAGGATAAAGAAATTCTACAAAGAGTTTCAGTTTGTGTTTTGAGATGTCATTTTATATAATTTGCTCCTCTGTGAAATGAGTTTGTTCTAACAAGATTCTAAATAAGAATCTGAACAAGATTCATAATAAGGGAAACATGCTTTACTTCATACAGACTGTATGACAACAGTTTTAGTTCTCTTCCAAGTGATTGTATGGCAAAGCCACTTAAAAAGCAGGAACAGGTCATAAAAGGACATACAGATGGCTGACAGAAAGGGCTGTTGCTGACCCTATTCACAGGTTTCTTGCAGGTGCAGAGTTATTCATTGTGCTAGTCTGATGTGCAAATGGCACGTTAGCGAAGTACACAACAGTCTTCTATCTTCTTCAGGGACAGAAATAAAGTTTAAACACTCAGTATTGAAATGTATGGCTTTTAATAACAAAAGAACCATTGGGCAAAGCCTCTGGCTATTGTATTGTTGAGCAGGTGATTAGCATCCATCAGGCTACAGCTGCTTTCTTCTTCTGTTTGTTCTGTATACAGATGTTGCTATGACGAAAGGAGTCAGCAATGACTGATGTGGAGCCTGTGGTCACAGATTTTGCAGCATCAGGACGGGCAGGCCGCCGGAACGCCTTACCAGATATCCTGGGCTCTCCTGCTGGTGCTGGGACTTCAGAGCTGCCACACAAACTGGCTGAGCTGTCTGTCTCAGAAGGTAATGGCTGTGCATTCAGAAAGGGACATTTTTATGCAGTCGTCCTTTGCTTTGTCTTTAAGACTTCCACCACCATGCGGTTTTGATGTCAATGCTAATATTTCTTTCATCATTTAGAATTAAATTCAACCTTTCAAAGCAGTTATCACTTGTCCCTCCTGAAGAGACAAGTTAATATTAACCCATATCCATATCCATTCATAGATCCAGTGTTAGCAGCCTGGGGAAACAGTTCAGTGCTGGGAACTGAATTCCGGTTCCCCTGAGGAAGAGAAAACACAGTTTCATTTCTGGGCAACTTGGAAAGCCCATCATTCCAGCTATAAATTCCAGTGTACTGGTGCACTGAGATAACAGCACAAGACAGCAGGGCTGTGCTGTTAATACAATGACAGCTATCCTAACTCAGGCATATGCATTAAGAGCAGTATTTACAGCGATTTACTCCTGCTAGTAGGCTTTCAACTTTGCTATCTGAGACCAGTGCCCTATTTTGCCATGTCCTTTAATTTGATAAGGTGCTCTGTTGATACAGCACAGGTCTAATCAACATCAGCTTCATGAGTTCTTTTTACTTTCGGAGTGACTTCAGGGGAATTTTCAGATTCAGAAAAATCTGATTTCTAATGCCTATGAAACAAAAATTATAGACTGAACCTGAGCATGATCTGTCCCTACTTTTTAAATCAGAATCAGAATTTTTTTCAGAAAACTTTTTCCTCTCATGCCCATCACTGTTACTGTTGTGGTACCACCACAGCAGATGGTCCCACATCCAGGAGCAGTGATGGTGTGAGTGAAGCAAAGGAGAAGGCAAGACTGTGCTGAGGTGTGAACGGTTCATGAATCTGAACTGAAGTAGATCATAAAAGAGATTTCTAGTCTCCAGGGTTGCATGTCCTCCTTTTACATTGCCTGAAGAAATTACAGGATGTTAGGCGTACAGCCTCCTAAAGCACCAAAAAGGCCAGGGGGAAGGATGCATTTGATCTCAAATTGTTGTTATTTTGATGGTTTAATTTATAGTCATGTATATGACTATATATGACTATATGACCCCAGAACTTTGGGGTTCTGTAATCTAAACCCCACACGGGCCCATCAAAGGACTGCTGAGCAGGTAGAAAGAACATTTCCTGGAGGAGTGAGAAGGGCCGGATTACCCTATCCTGACTTGAACCAGGAGAAGAGAGGAAAATAAGAATCTGAATGGGTGCTAGAAGAAGGCATTACTTTGTCTTGAGGAGACATTTTTCCCTATGAATATGAAAATTAATGTCCCTACATATTATCCCCTTCTGGTGTGTGCAACTGAAGCACTGGAAATTCATTCCAAAGTACAAAAAGTCACTTAACATTTAATGCTTTTGCTTTCAAATTGCACATTTTTTTATGTGCCAAATAGTTCTTCTGCCTGGTACAATCAGGCTCCAGCAGGAGAGAACTGTTTCCCTTATCAAAGGGGAGGCAGATGGGAATTTATATTACTATCAGTGTAATACATCAGGAGCTGTGAAAGTGAAGTGACCAGTCCAACCCACTGAAATATTCATTGCTATATTATGTGTAACTAAGCTTTTGTATTGTTTAGAGCAGTGATCCTTGAAGGACACGCACCACATTAAACACAGCATCAAAGAATACAACAGCTATAAATAAGTTTGTCATGTTTGTTTCACTTCAGCCTCTGGCAAGTTTAATAGTTGGAAAGAGTGCTTTTATGCTTTTTTAAAGCATAAAAAAGTTCTGTCTTCAGTGTTTTCCCCCTTCCCCGAATAAAAACAAACAGGAAAGAGTGCAAGTCTTTTTATAAGAAAAGTTAGAGCATGGCATAAAATAAGTATCTAGCCTTCCAGATGACACAATAGTCCTCCTCTCCAGGTCTCCATCCAATTCATTAAGAAGAAGAAATGAAACACAGCTGTGTTAGTTTTAGCAAAACGTACTGATGCTTTCTTAGAAATACAGGACCAGAACTGCCAGGATTTGAAGAACAATTAAGAGCATGGAACTGTCCTTTGCTTTTGTCATTGACACATAGCTGTGCCAGAGCAAGTTGGAAGGCAGCAGATTCTGTTATCAGCAATTTACAGTAGTGATAATAGGAAGTGAATACAGGATGCAGTTAGCTCCACTCTAAAAGTCTGGATGCTTTCTGGGGATGGAAATTCCACAAGTATCAGATGGGAATTTCAGCCTCATTGTGTTGTAAGCTAAAGTTTTGATGAGACAGCAAGCAAACAGAGGAGAATTCATCAAAACGGAAAGACAGTTTTGAAGTTCAAATGGTGTGACAGGGAAACAGTTTGTTTGTGAAACATATGGGGCTCTAACAGGCATCTCTTTTGCCTATTTCTGACTTTAACAATAAGTTGTTAAAAAAGGAAAGTAATTTCCAGCTCAGAACAAAGAAATTAGATAAATGAGAGAAGTGGAGAAGATGGAATATGTGGCTATATAAAGTATGCCCTATTTTGTTGCTACTCTGAAATTCAGATTCAGTGAAGATTATGGGAAATGGTGAGGAGGACTCTCTCCATCTTGTTTCAAATTTAGCTAATGCTCATTGGATCATACATTTCCTCTTTCTAAAAAGCTGTCAGCTGCTGTCATAGTGAAAAGTCGGGAACAGGATGTGCTAATACCTTTTGGTTTAGAAGAAAAAAGAGGCTTTACTTTATATTTTTATGAATACACAAGGACCCTTCCTGTGTGATACAAATGTCCATGTATTCTGCAAGCCACACAAAGTTGATGTTCTCATGAGATGAACAGGAGAGATTCTGGCACCAGCTGTTTATCTTGGAGCCTAATTCTGAAATGCAGACCATCTGTATTTTGTCTGATCATCCTCTAGTGGTGTGTAAGTTTTGGAGTGCTGAGATTTTCCACAGGTGGTCTGGTGGGAGGTCATACTGCAACCATGTTAAATAGTCGATTGGTGTCACTGGTGATCCAAAGGTTGAAGAGGATGCTGCAAGAAATTCGAGAGCAAGAAATTATACTGGTCTTCCACATTTGGTAACCTGTGTTAGGGCACCATTCTGCCGATAACACTCATCAACCTAACTAGCACCTACTGCACACCTAAGTGCCACAAAGTATGAGATTAGATTTCCTCTAACAAACTGTTTTCCTCTGCCCTGTCTGAAAGACTCCACTGATATTAGATGTCCAACCCCACACAAAAACAGCCAATAGAGGAGATTGCTCTGTCTCCCTTTCCACAACAGTGCTGTGATACGTAAGGCTGGAGGATGTCAAATAACTCAGTTCTTTATCACTATAGAACTCCAAAGCCTCTGAACCTCTGAGCAGACTTAAAACATCAAGCAGTTTCTGCCAAGAGCTTTAGCTGATGAATTGTGAACAGCATTACATATTTGCTGTGATATGTAGAGACCAAGATATATAACTCTTTTGGGTGTTTTTGATATTTTATAGCAAGTTTGAAAATATGCCCCTTAGATTAGGACTGTGGAGGAGAGGGAAGAGTATGAAGTAGAGGACAGCACAGCCAGATGTGCTGAGCAGACCTCTCCTTGTCCCCCAAAAGCTATGGACTGTCGTAGATTTGGGTATTCGGTTACCACTGGTATTACCATGTTGGACTTGAAGGTAATGTGAAAATTATTATTATGGTTTGCAAGGAAATCAAGGCAAGAGGAGTTTCTGCTTCTCTGTGAGTAAACTTGAGCAAAAGAAACAGCATGGAACAATTCGTATGATGACCAGAGACACTGGGGAGCTTTTATTTATATCAGTCATGTAAGCATTCAACTCTAATCTGTGGAAAAGTGAACTTCCAACTCAGAGTAACAAAACATCCCCCATCTTGTGAAGACAGGGTGAATTCATGTAGGTATTTCTTGTCAAAAGTCAGACAGATAACTGGCATTTCCATAAACTGTAATTTTATCTACCTGAAACCACACAGTGCTCAAAGGAATGCAATATTCTAATTTGATTTTGGAAATGACCCAGAAAAAAAAAAGAACAACAGTAATACAAAGTTATTTCCAATGTATTTTTACAGCCAAATGCACATTGATCAGCCTGTGCGAGAAGTGGGCATATCAATACCAATAGGCAGCGGCTTTTAGAAGATGCCTCTCAAAGTTCTTTATCTCTTGAGTAAATCTCTCTTTCTAAAGCACCCGTGACTATGGTAGTAAAGAGCCAGTTCAAACAGAGGTGATCAGTGAGCCCAAATATTTGGCTGCATTAAAAAGGCTGTGAGAATGTGTGTGGTATAAATGTTTAATTCTGTCTCTGTTTAGATGCAGGAGCAGAGGGTGGAGAAGTGTCGTCATCCAAAGCCTTGCTGGAAAGTCAAGAGGCAGAAGGAAAACACAATGATTCCTAACACCTAAGGACTTCTGGGTTAATGAATCCCATCAGCAGACTTCCCAGTTTCCCTGTGTCACCCCTTCTGAAGTGTGGTAGCAGCTTTAGCAGCACAGCCATGACTTTGCAACACACTTATACCTAGATGATTCTTTCTACTGTCATCCTTCAAAAGCAGTGTTCTACATATCCAAACAGGAAGAGAACTAAAGAATGTATCTCTTGTTTTCAGTTTTCTCTCTTGTTTTGGTTATAGTATTCATCCTAACTAATCTTCTTTGACAGTTTCAATTAATATACCTAGCAGATGTACCAGGAACTAATCATTGTTTCAAAATAAAAGGCCTGTTTCTCAATTTCCCAAATCAGCTTCTTTCTCTCTGACACAGAGGTGTATTCACTCCCTCCAATGTGATATTAAGTATATATTAGATTACAGACATTATCTGTAATTTATCTGCTGAGATTTTTGTTCTCATTAGACATATGTAGATGGGTGTGAGAGAAAAAAATAAATACATAAAATAAAATTTTCTCCTACTCCTGTCACCAGAAGATTTTATAAACTATTTAAACATCAGTGTTTATTTTCAGACTCTCCTTACCTCTATTTGATTATGGCAGATCATCTCAGTTCTCCCACTCTTAGAAGTCTTGCCACTTCGGTCATTTGTTTTCATGCTGAATATTGTAGCTGTTCATGTGTAGCTAAAGTAAAGTCGCCATGTTTGTATATGATGAAAATTGTTTAATGTCACTGTGGAAATTAAATATCTATCATCTTTTCTGTCTTCAGTTGATTTCTTGATGTTTCTCCTGTAGGACAATATTTAAAGACCAATAATACATATTTCTTTTATTTCATCTCAGTTTTGCTTTGTTGTTTGCTGACAGTGAAAATGTTTCAATCATTGTGATTTTTACAAAGATTTTAGGAAAGTTTTTCCTCTACTGAAAGGACTTGTTTTGCTTTTGAGATCATGCTCTTGAAAATACTTGGCATTCATTCCGTTATTGTAGGAAACCTAAGATTCAGGTACAGACATGAACCTTCACGATTCCTGGGGCAGTAGCCACTTACGTACATCACGAAAACAGAGGGAGCATCTCTGATGGGTACATCTCACATTTGACTGGTATTCCATCTATGAAATATTTGTGTAATCTAAACCTGACAGAGAGCTTGTAAGAGCTCAAGAGAGCTTTTTGAATTATCATTCCTACTGTGCATTTACTCACACCCTGCCTTTTGGGGACCATTAAATAAAGGATCCAGTTTAATTCAACTGAACTGACAATTAGTTCCCTCCTCTTAAACCTGTTTTCATTTAACAAGTGCAACATCCCAACTTTTTTCCAGATTTGGAAAGGTAAAATAACTTACTCCACCGCATCAAAACAGGTGGCTTAAGAAAGTCTGAGAGACTGAACTAGCTGACACTGGAGGATCAGAGGTGGGGAGGGACTAGGAGGTAACTGTATTTGTGGTACACTCTCTTGTTCTGGGTTGTAGACCCATTCTCCTATACCAGCCTCCTTTATAGCATCACAGTACATAAAACTGGTATACTAGAAGAAGCTGTGGTGATCCCATCAAAATCAAGTATATGAGTATTACTGAAAAAAAGTCCATATATGTTTTGCTCTTCTGGGTCATGGCCTATATTGAATTCTGCACTTCTTTCACAGTTGCAGCACTGGATATATTTAGTTTCTTCTCTGATACAATACAGACACTGAAATTTGGGTTACAGGAATAGATACTTTAGGTACTTTGTTAGTCTAAACTAGTTTGAAATTTTTTGCTATTAAAACACCAATTAGGATCCAGCTGAATTTAGCAAATTTTTCATGTGCTAAATTCTATATTAAAAAAACAATCTATAGCTGTATACATAAATGGCATTAACTGCTCACAAACGTGTAGTTTACAACTAGTCAAGAATGCTCAGTACCCTGGGGAATTTACTGTAAGCACTCTGGTGTTTACTTTGTACTTGAGCTGTATGAACCTGTTGTTGAAAATATGTTGAGTAGAAAGAAGAATTTTAACAGCAAATTTGAAAAAATGGACTAGTAAAAGCAAAGATTTAAAATGCAATTAATTAAAAGCAGGATGAACATTTTTAAAATATCTGTAATATGTTATATATGTATTATCTAGTTGCAAATTAACCAAGTTACAAACACAGAAATGCTTCTTTGCCACGTGCACATACAGCTTGTGTCTAAACAATTAGTCTAGACTGCATGAGAGAGCTCTTTTGCAGTTAGTTGTAGAAATAGGAATATTTAGTTATGCCTGGATTTTACTAAATTTCTCCGGTTGTGAGCCAGATGCACATTTCTCACCAGTACAAACTGACTCACAAACTGACTGGTGTGGGAGACCTTGTACCGTATAAACTGTGGTCTTGGAGCAGAGTTTATTAGTTGTGCATTATTCTTGACTCAGGCAGATGGGAACTCACCCCTTTAGACCTGTCTGGGGGGCTCTGTGCCATGCTGTCCAGTACTCTGGGGCTTGGGCAGAGTCACCGTCTTAAGCACAGCTGAAGCTGGGGAAGCTCTGGTTCATCTTCTCGTTAGTATACTGAAGACAGATAACAGTCCTACTAAACTTCAGCTGATCCTGTAAAGAGCAAATGAACAGCTTTTGAATATGTTTGTCACTGAGCCAGTTCATCCAGTTTCAACCATTATCCATGCTATACCACCTTCCCATTAGCTCAGCTAGTGGGTAATTGATAACAGTGCATTCTCTTGGTTCACAACATTATGCATTGCGTTGGCGCAATGTTATGGCCCTGAATCAGCAGGGTACTCTAAAACATGCTTAACTTTAAATGCAGACAGGTTTCACAGGAGTCAATAGAACTACTCAGGTGCCTAAAATTAGGTACATTCTTAATTACCTTGATAAATGACAGCAGCAAACTTCTATTAAGGCTAATCTGGTATTATAATGCATTAATCTCAATTTCCATTCCAGCAAGTTTGGTACAGGTAATAGCATCTTTTTCATCATCTTACAGCACTATCCTGGGCTTTCGTAAAGCAAAGAATTTCATGTTAGTACTAAGCAAAAAAGGTAACTTTGTTGTCTCCGTATTTTAGAACATAATGAAGCAATTATCCATTCTTACCCACTCAGCATGCGAAAAAAAAAAAAGCAGGAAGTACCCTTGTAATTTTATTGTGCATATATAAAACAATTCAGGTATTTCGAATATATAGAAAATTTGCCTTTATGTTTTCCAGACGTCATTAAGAAATTAAATTGCACTTGGTTACTTAAAAATTGCAAGAGAGCAGTGGCTATAAGAGGCTTAAACTGCACTTTACCACTACTACCACTTTACCTGCTACCATTAGTATGCTAAATATCCTTTATGTATCACGCATATAAAGAGGAATACTTCAAGATTTAGCAAATCAGCATTAGTTCATATTCCTCTCTTCCGTCTGCTAGAGCTCTGTGTATGATAAAGCCCATGAAACAGAATTGAACAAAGACTTCTCCATGGATTCCTCCACCGGTGTTTTCAGTGAGCATAAGCCCCAGATGGTGGTGCGTGTGGGTACCCCCGGGTCCAGACAGCACAGACCAGTGAGGCTGAGCCCACCGGGGTCCCAGGGCACTTGCTCTGAAGTAGAAATAGCAAAGGCTTAAACTGTCCTGCCATCTAGTGGGATCTTCAGCCTGACAGGTAGGTTGTGAAAGGCAGTGGAGGGAGACAAGTTTAAGAGACCTCAAATCCAGCCGCAAACTGGGCTGGTGAGAGGCAGAATGTCTCTAGCTGATCTGACACGTTCACTTCAGGAGTTTTGCTATGGGCCCAGAACCTTGGTGTCTCTGTATACAGAAATCCATGTGATTGCAAACAGGAGACATCTTGTGTTTCAACCCATAAACTCTTATTATAAAACAGGTGTCCAAGTCTGGCTTGCCGCCTACCCTGCTTTAGGTGCCCACTCTGCGATTTGGGCTTGGGTGCAAATTCCACCACAGATGACTGTTTCGACCTTTTTTAGTAATAATTGTGTTTCATCTTCTCAACCTGAAGCTGTTCTACTTTGGCTAGTAATTAGCAATGACTGCTGAGAGCTCTTACTTTACTATCTTGGTTTATTTCCATCTTCAGCCCAGTGAGGACCAGCTCATGTCCCGATGGCTGTCAGCAACAGGAAGCCTGGAGGGCATCACTTCATCTTGGCATATGCCACATCCCAATGCCAGATCTCTGGATTTTAGTGCAAGACGTACATTCGATGAAAAATGTTGTGGGGATTTTTTGTTGTTGTTTGTGTGCTGTTTGTTTGTTTCTTTGTTGGGGGAGGCAGGGGTTACCTGTGTGCTGAGGGCTTTTCTGTGTTAAACATATATATAATAATTGCTTGCAATGTAAAAGGCCCTGATGTGAGGCTTTGGACAATCCCTACCAGTGCTTTATTCCTGGGACTCTGCTATGCAAGGATTGATGCTGTAAATCCAGTGCTTACCATACAATGCATGGAAAAGCTAATCTGTGAGAGACTGGCTTGACGCTACTGCGTAGGGCCTACTGTGCTTTTATTTCCAGACTCCTTGGGCATGTTTGTCAGTGATACATCAGCAGAGTAAACATAAAAAGAAGGAGCACGTGAACTGTTGCTAATGCCCAGCAGTACTTCACAAGCAGTTTTCCAATAACGCACTCGGTTTCCTAAGGGTGCAGGAGCACCTTTTCCCGAGGGACGGGCTCCGCAGCCGTCAGGCGGCACCTCGCTCCCCGCGGGCACAAGATGGCGCCCGAGCCCGCGCCAGGCACACAGCCGGGCCCTCGCCTTCCTCACAGCCTCGCCCTTGTCCGCCCCCCGGCTCCCAGCTCCCCGGGCACGGCGGAGTTCGGGTCTCCTTCGGTATGATCGCTGACGTGAGGAAGAGCGGGGGCTGTGGCAGCGCCGCCAGATGGAAGACGGGGCTCCCCACTGGCGCCGGGCGGTGGCGGCAGAGGGCGCCCTTGCCCTGGCGCGGCCTCGGTTCAGGCGGCCGCCGCGGCGGCTCCCCCCTCACGGGCCCTGGGCGCCACAACTCCCGCGGCTTCCCAAGCAGTTGAAGCGGGATCAACAACCCAATCCATCCCTTCCCTCTTGATTTGCCGTCAGTCAGCGTTCATGGCTCACATCCATCTACTCCTTTCCTTTCTTCAATGCTAACGCCTTGCTTCACTCACACCTCCTTAAGCTCAACATCCACCGTGAGTGCTTTCAACACCCAATACAAGAAAAGAATCTCTTTAATTGCCTCCATATTCGCTAAAATAAGATGGTAGAAGGACAACTCATTGCTGTTCCTCCAGCAAGCACTGGGCAAATATTCCTTTATCAGACAGACTCACGAGAGACCCTTGAGCCAGACCCAGAACAGCCCTTGTCTCCAACACGAAGAGAGGGAAAGCTTCTGTGGAAAACAAATAGCTTGTCATTATGCAAGTAGAGGTGGTGTTGCAATCTAAAAAAGTGCTGAAATAAGTTTCTTCCGGGCATCTTTTTTCAGACAGCCTTTGAACTTTGCATCTTTTTTTTTTTTTTAAACACTGGCTGTTGTGACTTGAAACTTCTAGGTAAATTCATAAAGGATGAAATTAAATGCTGGAATGTAAGAAGGAATATATTTAAGGGAGGGAAGACAAAGGACAATGACATGGAGTTAAAGGCATAAAAGTTGCACCACGTTTCCTCTCCATAGCCCTTCTTTTATCAGAACAGCTGAGCCAGTCATGGTGCGAAAAAATCAGCCTGCTCCTGCACCCTCCACTGGCTCTGGACTCTGGATGTTTTGAGCTTTAGGTGCAAGGCTGATCAGCCACTCAAGAAAGTTTCAAAGGTCTGGAGGAAGATGCTATTAGAAGCCTTGTTTAAATATTATAAGATTAGTTAATGATTTTGACCACAGAGGGTCTGGTTTATGTTTACTGTTGCCACACTGAGGGAAAATCTTTTGAAACATGTACACGTGAATTTGTAGAATTAAAGGAATGGTGGCTGTATCTATACCTCCCCACTGGCACTTAGTGCAGTACACTCCACAGAATGAGTCCCACGATTATCCAGGCAGGGACTACATGCCTGTTTTCCTTTCTTTGTATATCTGTATCTATCTTTTCTAATAAATAGACTCTGGATTTGGCAAAGTATGAACGCACACGAAGTAAGTGGGATGTGTTTTTAAGTTTCCTGGTATCAACTTGTCTATTGTGACCATGTCGTGTGAGTTCTTGCATAATCCAGGATACAGAACTTCTCTGAATTACTTCCTGCATCATGTCCAATAGCTGTGGTTGTTAGCATAGTTTACAATTTGCAGGGATGAAAAGTCTTGTAAGGCAGTTTGAAAATTGGCCAAAGGGTTAAGTCTCCTCACAGCTAGTATGCACTTCATTTTTAATATAAATTTCTGTAAGTTTAACTTTCAGTGACTGGAGTTTTGTGTACCAGACTGAAGAGACCACTGTTTCTCTGGGATTGTCTCCAAACATCTAGTATGACCAAAATTTTCCCCAAGTTTGTCTTGGTACTAGTCCTTATTTAAAGCTAGTTATGAGTTGTCTTAACCCTGCAATGCTTCAAATTGCTCTAAAATTCTGTGTTCCAGGAAGTTTATGTATTTAGACTAATGAAAACTGAGAAATTACTCAGTGCTTGGTCACAAACCAATATGTAAAGCAGGGATATGGTTGCACTCTTGAAAAAATCAAGTTAGGTATGTAATTCCAGCTAGGTCACCCAGCATGAGGTTACATTTCAAATGCCTGATCTATGTCTGGCATTTGTTCATCCATGACAGGCCCATAAATTGATAACCTAATTAAATTATTTGTCAAGACTGTGGAATCCATGTATTTCTCAGGATGCACTAACACTGCTCTCTAGAACTTTTGAGGAAACTGCTTGCTCTGGATGAGAGATTCCGATTTAGAGGACACAAACCCAGAGGAGTGTGGCTGCAGCTCATCTCAGAGATCACATCTGGCTCCAACAGGCTCTGACTGTGTCCTGTCAGTCCATAGCTCAGTGGAACAGAGGAGGACCTTAGGAATATCCAAATGCAGGTAGTTAGTGAGATGAGTTTAACTTTGCATCTGTTTTCCAAATTCACTGGTTGTTGTCTTAAATTTGAAATTCAGTCAAATAAACCTGATTTTGCTTTTTGTCTAAATCTCAGCTGGTACTGAGAGTGATTTCAGGATACTGTAGAAAATGGAATGCTTTGGTATGGACAAACTGAATGAAGTTTGAGCCATTCCAAAAATTTCTTAAATCCAGTCCTGCAGATTGCATAGTTGTCTTTTGTTTTGCTAAAGGATTTACCTTGGGATTGATTAGCTTGAGATTTATTATACTGAATTCCAAATAGTCACACTTATTTATGTATTTGACAGTCTCCATGGTGTATTCTAGGGCTACAGAAAGAGCATATGATATTTATGGTGTATGACAAGTTAAACTTGTACCTTTAGCACTGTAAAATTTATACTGATTATGATAAAAATCATTCCCTCCTTTGCCCTAATACAGAGTCCTTGGACCTTAATACAGAAGGTCTTTCTGTTCCACTAATATTCTCTGCCCTGAACAGCAAATCTACATCTCTCAGAATCACCTGCAACAAGTCAAATGCAAGTCATCTAATCTCCTTAAACATATGTGCTATTTTTCCATTCCTCCTAATAAGAATTATTTTAATTTAGTATGTCCATAGTATTCATATGCCTTCTAAATTTCTCTGAGTCATTATTACTCCTGAAATAGGTTGCTTGTTTATATGACTTTGTTTCTTTCTTCCTTACATTTGCCCGTGCTGAAATTGTAAGCCTGGAAAGCTGATTTCTTGTATTGATTTTACAGTAACAAGACAGCTATTGTAAGTGACACCCAGTATCAGACATTTCTGTTACATTTTAAAGGCTTTTAAATGGTTTTTATACTCTTAAATGCAAAAGAAAGCAAAGACAAATATTAAAATAATAAAGGCCTAATGGCACAAAATTAAAGTAGCTGCATTTTCAGTTAATTAAACTAGGAGCGAGGAAGGTGGCTGGCTGTAATGCAGGCTAATTCTTTGAGGAGAGTGTCTGACTTGAGTCATCTAAATGTAAGTGATGCAGTAATATTAAAAAAGAGATAACAACCTCCCAAATGCCTTTTAGAAGCAGAGAACACCCTGGAGATATTTCATAGCATTTGCTTACTTTAAATCGTTGTCGACCAGCTGTTCTCCCAGCTTAAACCAATCCGTCTAATAGTTCATAATGAGGTGTTAGTGGGTACTTACTTTCCAGGACTCTCCTCATCTCATGTCACACCAATTTGTAACATAAGAGAGAGTCTACAAGAATGAAATGCGTGATCACAGACCACTTCGTTTCACCAGTTAGCAACCAACACCAGAATTAGACCTTAACATGACTTGTGTCTGATGTTAGCCTGTCCTGGCATTATTTTGCTTGAGTTTTACAGTGGCAGGAAACCTGCTGAACGTGTTCATAAGTTTTGCCTAAGATATGTCATGCTCTTAGGAAGGATATGATATAAACATGTCTTTCCTGCTCCTGCCTGCATTACCTTGCTCCTCACCTATCATCTGGTCCAAAGCTCCAGCAAAGCCTTTCCCTTGGCATTTATACAGCACAAAACTGGATTCATACAGATGCTTTGTACCTGGGGCCATTCTGTGACCACTTGGTTGTGCAGCTGCATAATTTGGTGTCTTCTCCAGGAGTCATTTATCTCTTGTTGAACTTCGGATTTCTAATGAGCTGTCCATTGATAGAGTAAATAAACCTAGGTATTTTCTGTGATTCACCAACAGCACTGAGATGGTTTATTTTTATAAGGGGGATCAGCAAATCTCTAAGACAGCTAGAGAACATATGAGATAATTTTAGTTAAGAACACTCTACTGCTCTGTTTGACATTAGGTTTTTCTGCAGCACCAAAAACCAAATCACACTCAGCCCTGAAGTAACATCATCCCATCTGACACAACAGCTACTAAACTCTCTTCATTTCTGTATTACACTGAGATCAAAGCTGCACAGAGATTCATAGCAGGGCTTCAAACAAGCTTCAGATTTGCTGAGAATACCCTAGCATGCTGTCCATAAATGGAGGAAACTTTTTCTTTCAGCTGCACATTATTTTCAGTTTCCTTAATTCAAAAGTAGCCCCCTATATGTTTCATAATGCTAAGAGTTTAAAGAAATGCCTTAGTTAGCACCTTGAATCATGTTGGCTTTCAGTGGAATTCAATACCTAAAAGGCCTCTGAATGCCTACATCTGCTTTTCTACCAAGGGAGTTAGGCCCTGGTATCGCTGCTGCCCTTTGTTGCACATATGGGTACAAGACGCTCTGCAGTTCCAGGACCTTCACTGCCAGAAATGTTTGAATAATGCAGTCATCACTACATTATCTGAAGGTCTTAAAATATAGTATCCCCTTAACATAGTATTCCTGGCTATTTTACTACAAAGATGGTGAAATGACAGGGTTTTAACTAAATTGGTGTAGCAAGAGTGCCCCACCTGCATTAGATCCAGAGAGGGACAGAGCAGAAGGACAGATAAACCTGATTTCAAATATTAGCTGCACCAATTTCCCCACTTTTCTACAGCCAGACACTAAGCCTTTAGTGACTGGCTGTAGTGATTAGATGCTCAGGAGTTCCTGACTTAGATTATGAGGAATCCACACGACAGATCTCATTGTCAGACTTTTCTACCACAGCAGCCTGGTGACCATCCTATGGTGCTCCCTTCCTCCCCATACCCTCTACACCCTTTTTTTTTTCTTTTTCCTGAAGAAGTATTTTTTTTTCTTTCAAGTACAGAATGAAGGCTGAATGAGGCTGACAGCCTCGTTCTCTAAATGTCTGAGGGCAGGTGAAGCAGGGATATAACGGGGCGGGGGCGGGGGAGGTAGCCAAAAGCAGGTTGCGTGTCCTGTATTCGAAGGCTGAAGGTTAGAGCAGTCTCACCAAATGGCCTTTGGAAGCAAGGATTACTCATTAGACAGGGATATCTTGCTGCAGAATTTTCATCTTTCAGGCAGACCTTGTACAGGGAATGCAAATGTGCCTACTTACACTGCTCAGGTGGTGTAAAGGGTTTAGTGTAAAGGAGAATGAATTCCTGGGTGTGCAGAATCTGCAGAGATACTATTTGTCACGGGAGTACACAGTCTTTTAAAACCGTCCAACTGCTGACAGTACAAAAGAAACTCCAAGCTGATCTCTTGTGCAGCAACCTAAAATGCACACCAGGTCAGTGTATTTCACACTGTGATCTCTGTTTCAGCCATAGCAAAGCATTTATGTAATCAAAATGACTTGTACTGTACTAGTTTTTGATGTTAGCATAACTCTTGCATAAGGCTCCACAGTCAAACACAGGGCATAAGGTGCTGTGGAAAACGTTTTGAACGGTGGCTTGTCATCCCAAAAGGAAGTCAATAATGTAACATTTCCTACTGTTGATTTACCCTGGTCCCAAATCATCACTAACACAGACATCTCATAAAACATGAAGACTCTAGCAACCTATCCACTTAAGAAGGAATGTGAACATCTTAGCAGACACTATTTTATATTTGAAGCATGATGCACAGTGTTAAAGAATGTATTTTTCTCAAGAAATTCTTATGTGCTTCCTTCCCCTTAAGGGCGGGTCATCACTCTAGATACTTGTTTTAGTTAAATACATTGAGAAATCCTCACAGAGCAGAGCTGTCCCGTCAGTGTAGGTATGACTGCTTTAATTAGGAAGGATCCTGAAGTGGCTGCCTTCCAAAGGCTAGGCTGCAGCACTGTCTTGGAAGAAGGTGCAAGGCAGAAGTGTCCTTGCAGAGTCCAGCTACCAGTAGTGGCAGTGAATCATTTTCAGGAGTTTTATATCACAAAGTCCATGAGGCCGGTTGTATACAACAAGCCCCAGTGAGCACAGACAGCACGAGCTCTCCCAGGCTCTGTGCACACATCTGCACCAGAATAATAAACAGGGGCTCCAGAGATACTGCAAACAAAATCTGTATAAACAGATAACTTTGTTGTGTCAGTACTGGGAGAGGAGACACTGCCAGTTCTTGAGGATATTGGTAAAATAATTTAAAATTTAGTATCATAGAATCATAGAATGATTTGGGTTGGAAGCAGTCATCCAGTTCCAAGCCCCCTGCCATGGTCAGGGGATGTTCCAGTAGTCCAGGCTGCTCAGACCCCCATCCAACCTGGCATGCTTAAATTAATTTCCCATCAGAAACATCACTTTCCCTACACCCAAAGAATGTGCCATACTACAAGAGCCTGAAAGAAATGCAAATGATGGTCAAAAACGAATTTAAAAACATTAGAAAAGTATTCATAATTATTTATATTTCGTATGGCTGAACTAGGTAGAATATTGTTGAGGTTTTGTTCCTAAATCACGTAAATTCTCTTTCACTTAGTCCCTGAGTTTTATTGCAAGAGCTGAAGTGCTAGATTCACTATTCTGTAATCCATCCAAGCCACAGGTCAGGAAAAGCTGACACCGTGGGATGTCCCACAGAGACAGGCTGTTTTTTGAAAAGTACTCAAAATGAGACAAGATGACCACCTAATGCCTTCAACAAATTTCAAAGAACAACTAGAAGGAAGGGCTGCCCTCTCTTGCAGAAAAATAAAAAAAAAAAAGAGAAAGAAAAAGAAAAAGAAACAGTTTTAAGCTCTTTTCCTTTTTCTCCATTCTTAAGTCTCCAAATGCTGACAGTTGTGGAGCCAAGATGCTGTTTCGAGCCAGCAACACCAAATACCAAGTTCAGACAGCATTCATATAGATGCCATCGTAGGTAAAGGGATCTGCACTTGGCCAGGATCAAAACGGGCTTGAAAATCTTCTTGGGAAAACTTTTGGATGTGGTGTCCTGCAGTAGCGTTACGATCGTGCGTTTCGCTCGGTAGCCTTTCGCGTTGGGTGCCCGCTTCTCGTTTTGCCCGCGCGTTCCTTTAACAGCGAGGCGGGCGGACGGCGGTGCCCCCGGGCCGGCTCAGGCGAGAAGCGGTGCGGCAGGCGGAGGCAGCCCCTCTCCCTGCCCCCCTCACGCCCCGCCGAGTGCCCGGCCGGGCACCCGGCGCCCCCTCCCCGGCGGCGGGAGCGCCCTCCCCCGGCGCTGCGGGCGTCTC
>VZTD01004681.1:2552841-2630534 GCA_013397725.1 Rhagologus leucostigma | reverse complement strand
CCCCCGCCCCCGGCCCCCCGCCGGGCGCCGGCTTTAAATGCGGGGCGGCACGGCGGTACCAGCGGTTCTGCTGTCCTCGGCACCGCGCTTGGAACACGCAGCCGGCCGCCATGGTCGAGGCTTTCTGCGCCACCTGGAAGTTGGTGGACAGCCACAACTTCGACGAGTACATGAAGGCACTGGGTAGGTACGGCCGGGCGGCGGCACCTTAGGAAACCTTGAAATTNAGGCTCCCCTCCCGCATTGTCAGAGGTGTATGTGAGACATTGGCAGCAGTGGTGGTGACGGAGGGGGTGGTTGTGGAGGCTGTGCTTCTATCCATAGAGCTAATTCGATGCAGGCCATTCACCTGGGGGGCGGGATGTGTTTGTGTGAGAGAGGCTCCGGGAAATGCCCCCGGGCTAAGGGAAGCGTGTGAAAGACGAGCACGTGTTGCCTGCGGATAAGTTTGAAACAAACAAGCGAAAAAGAAATCATTATGCTGGAGTGATAAGGAATTGAAACTCTGAGGAGCAGAAGCGATCGCGGCCATGCCTGTGACCGCGGACCGAGTGCGGTGCTGCCGTGCTCGGCGGCGAGGGAGGGCGCGGAGCTACAGCTGGGAGGGCAGTAGCGATGGATACTCTCGGTACTAGAGCAAGAGAGCAGCAGAAAGCAGCGTTTCACAGGGATAGCTTACAGTTGTAGAGCGGGGTAAAAGATCTCTGTACTTCGATATGTGGTAAAAAGAAGTAAAAATCCCAAAGTTTGATGGATTTCTCTTTTTCCTTGAATGGTCTAGGAGTGGGGTTTGCAACACGGCAGGTGGGGAATGTGACTAAACCCACTGTGATTATCAGCAGCGAGGGGGACAAAGTAGTGATCAGAACTCAAAGCACTTTCAAAAACACAGAAATCAGCTTTAAACTTGGAGAGGAATTTGATGAAACTACCCCCGATGACAGAAACTGCAAAGTAAGTGAACTCTGGGGCTGCAGTTGCCTCTCTTTTTCTTCCCACCCCCGCCCCCCAGGCTCTGCCTTTGGTAGAGTCAAAGGAAACAATTGTAACTTCTGATGCTACTAGTTAGAGCACTGCAAAGGACAGGAAAAAAAAGGCAAGATTGAGTCTTGCTTGCCCTGCCCGCTTACACCATGCCTTTTCTGAATGTATCACGTTGCCAGCTCCCGTCTGCCTTCCAGTGTCGACTGATTGTGTTAGTTGCCTGCTTGTCTCACAAGCCAAATATCGTTTGGCATAACTTTTTCCAGTCAAAATAGTCACGTGCCTCTTTTCCTTCACCTTTGGGGGCTTAACATCAAATGTTATTCCAAGACACATCTGAAGCAGGTTCTTGTGAGACTGGAACTCAAAGGAAACAACTTTTTCATCCTTTTACACAAACAAGAGTTGTGTGGATTTCATGCTTAAAACGAGGATGATTCATAGCCTTGGCTTTAAAATGGCTGGGACTACTTTATCATTCTAGATCCACATCCATCTATTGAAGAGAATTCAATAGAACAGTGCATGCTGAATGTGTGAGCAGAATCCCAAGTACCCCAAATAAAGGCATGTCTTTGTGTTTCTTGGTATCTCACAGTCAGTTGTGACCCTGGATGGAGAGAAGCTAGTGCACATACAGAAATGGGATGGCAAAGAGACAAACTTTGTGAGAGAAATAAAGGATGGCAAAATGGTAATGGTAAGTATAAAGCCCACTGAGCATTTGCATGCACCACAAACACTCCCAACTTACCCTTATCTCAAGCTTTGTGAACAGTGTGACTTAGACACAAATCCTTAAACTGATTGGTGGGGAAAGCTAGCAGAGATTTTTCAAATATTTATTTTGTTTTGGTTTGTGTATTGTTTTACTGACAATTAAAAAATTGCTAGTCGCTTTAGGCAGGCCAGCCTGTGGATTTCCAGAGTGTATATGTTCTCTTTCTAGAGTTTTGTGTAAATACCCAAGAAAAAAAGTTCTGGTGAGCTTGTAATGGTACAAAGTTCTTGATTATAGAGGGAATTATCTGTTGCCAGTGGCAATTTAGACTTCTTTAAAAGCTTGTTTTATGTATGCACAAATAAATAGTATTTAATTACATAGAACAAGTAGTTTCCTGTGAAAATAAAATTACAATATAGCTAATAGCATTTTCGTATTTAATAATAAAGGGTTTAGTCCTCCTATCTTGTTAAAAACTCTGATAAACAGCAATTGTGTGGAGAAAAGTCTGAGTTTAAATTCACCTGCTTTTCCCGACTTTTTAGAAACAAGCCTATGGGGTGAATAAATGTTGTAAGTTACTATAGCTAATGTCCAGGATAGCACTTCTCATGGCGCGCAGATGTAGCTTTCAAAAATAAAATGTCTTCAGCTATACTAATCTATCAGACTCGGTTGTTGGAGAAGACCAGTTATTTCGTTTCCTAGGTGCTTCAGAGAGTATTTGTGTGGATGAAGACTTGCAAATAATACAAACTTGAATACATAGTGAAACACAATGTGGCAGGTGTTTCAAGGCAAAACACATACTTTGCTTTTTGAAGCAGCTATGCACAAATCACACAAATACAGAAAATCTTGTCTTTTATAATTTGAATACAGTGAGGTGCCTTGTTCTGCTTCAGGGAATACCTCCAGAATGCACATTGTAGTTGGTGTTCTGCACAACTGCAGTGACTAGAGTATTTGATAGTTCTAGCTACACAGGGTACAGAATGCATTTTTTTAAGACAAGGTTCTTCTAGAGTTTATACCTATGCATAATAGTATAGAGGCCTTGGAATTTTAGATTGCACATCTTAGTGGGATAAGCTTTGGGAAATTAAGTGTTAAGTCTGTATTAAAACAATGCTATATTTAAAAAAATTAAACAGTAAATTCAATTACTAACAGCTGCCTTGTAAATGTGCATTATGTGTTCCTTGGGTGTGAAAGCAGCAAGGAGAAAGTATCATTTCTCATGGGAACCGTAACTAAGGCTTGGATTCTTGTTCATTTAAAATGTCAGTAATCTAGATCTATTTGTTTTTCTATAAATTAAATAATGTAAACCAGCCTTGATCTAGTACGGACTTCATAATGTGTTAAACCTTTACACAAAATGGTCTATCCTCTAACATGTCTGTCTTTTCCTTGGACTTGCAGACTCTCACCTTTGGTGATGTTGTTGCTGTTCGCCACTATGAGAAAGCATAGAGTTTACCTGACTTCTGTCCAGATGTTACTTCTGCTGGATGGATTAATGTGCTGTCCATAACTGACTGTAGCTAAAATGCACATTTCTGACATGAAAGGTTAATAAAGATTTTTGGCACGGGGGCGGTTATAAAAAAAGGTTATGCCGTCAAATTGGCGTGCTTGTGCTGTATAGTGGAACAGGTTAAACTTGGCATTAAAGTTCTGAAACACTTGCCTCTCATTTTTTTTACAGTAAATGGAAAATATTTGAATTGTTTTGGAATGCAGATCAAACAAATTAAAATGTTTTTTAAACCTGTGCTCCTTTTGCATTTAATCAGCTAATATTCTGGTGTCCCGGAGGGAGGTGTTCAAAGTTCCTTTTTCTGAGTTAAAGGACAGAAAATAGCGTGTAGTAGACAATGATGCAGCAGCCTTTCTATGCAGTGTAGAGTACTTGGGGAAATGAAAAATTTACTTTGTTGGCTTTTTGCTGGAGAAATCTAAACTAACTGTATTTATGTAGACAGAGAAGTAAGATGTTCACATCAGTTTCAGCTCTTCTCTTCCCTGGGAACTTGTTACTCAGTGCAGGTTAAGGTCAGTAGATTGACAGATGATGTTCCAGCACTCATAGAGTTTTGGTTTTAATAGTTAGAGAGTTTTTAATTTGTTTTGATAAGTTTGGGGTTTTTTTTGCTGATATGCAAATATTGAAGTCCTTTCACATGGTGGGAGGAAAGGGTCAACATGGTGACTCCCTTACATCAGTCTCAACAGGAACAGAAGGAAAGCAGTACAACATGAACCTACTGCAATTCCCCTCCCTGAGCTGTTGTTTCATAGCTAATATGTACAAGAGATAACAAATTGCGCTGTGAGCAATTTAAAATAAAATGCTGCTTAAAAGAGGTAAATTAAAACCTTATGCCTGAACAAGACCAGAGTGAGGAAAAGTGCCTTACACTCAGGAAAATGGAAACAGGTTTTTGGCAGCATGGAGGACATTGTTTGGAGAGTCCATGTTTTCTAAATATTCAGAGAACTGCATAGCTACCTACAGCCTTGTAAACAAAGGCAGAGCTGAGCTGTAGATTTAGCTGGTCATTGCACTGTGAGTGGTGTGTGTGGCTGCAGAGGGAAGCACAAGAGGGGCATCCTGCCCAACTTCCCAGCCCTTATCCTTCAGATCTGCTGTGTGATATGGGAAGAGGCTTCTTGCTTCCCTGGATCGATAGGATAATATGGTAACTAATCTGGTAAAAGTTTGCACCTAACCCACACAAATACAAAATTCAGTGTTGTTAGCTTTATTTTTTTCACAAAAACCTGTTTGAAAAGGGAATATTCAAGTTTGCTTTCTTTTGTGAGGAACACTATACATCTAGAAAACAAAATCCTTAATTATTAACCTTTATCAATATGTTTTATTTTGTGGATATTGATAGTTTTTAAAATCTAGGCGCTATCTTTTTTTAGTCATATAAATGAAAAGTAGAACTTGTTCCAGTGCTATGGGGAGGTCCCCTCTCTATGCTTTGGGCTGTTTTACTGGTATAGTGCAAGTTCTGTTAAAGCAACATCTTCTGCCCTTTGGTTTTATCAATCCATTTAATCCTGAGCTTCAGCATCTAATACAGCCTTCATCTGCTGCCGCCTTGCCTGTGGGTGCATTTGCATTTGGGTCCTCACCAGCCACCCTTTCTCAGAAAGCTGGGAGCAGCTGCTTTTCTCTCTTCACTGATGTAAACAGACTTGCTTTCCCAATACTGGCATTCATCTTCACAACAAATGATTTGTGGAGTCATGAATTAAAAAGCCTAGTTTTTTTCTTAAATATGAGGAAAGGAATGCAGAGGCAAAATCTTCAGACTTGGTTTACAAATAAACCCTGAATGGTAAATATTTTGCATTACAGTCACTTTTAAACAAAGAAAAAAGAGCCTTTTAAACAAAAGCTACTTTTCCCTATTCTAAATATAAATAATATTAGTGTCAAATTAAATAAGGAAGAGAAAAGTGGAGAAGTGGTGCCTATGAAGTAACTGATGCTGCTCAGAGGAGTGGAAAAGAAAGGAATATACTGACACATGGGACCTGCAGCTGCCGATTACAAAGCTTTGCAGAGCCCTGGAATGCAGATCTGAAAGGAACAGCACAGTGAGCAATGGGACATTTCAGGGTAGCCACAGGATGCATGACATTATTATTGTGATCTCTCCTAAAACTGACACCAAGTACTCTTCCTCTATATGGAACTACTTCGACTTCAATAAACAGCAGTTCTGAAAGCCTTGGCAATGGAGACTTGTATTTACAATATACCTCATCACTCCCCTTAAGCTGTATTAAAGGTGTACTTGATAGTATATTTCATAAAGTTTTTGTTTTGTTTGGTGGGTTTGTTTGTTTGTTTGGTGGGGGTTTTGTTTGTTTTTGTTGGTTTGTTGGGTTTTTTTTAAGCCTTATAAGTAAAGAGGATCCATTTTTACATGTATGCCATGAGAAACCTTCCTTCCAAGAGATGCTTGAGACTGGTGTGGGGTGTCGAGCACAGCCTTCCTTCGGGCCGCCTCACATCAGCCGATGCCCCGACTTCAGCCCTGCCCGCGGCCAGGCTTGGCTCCTGCGAGCTCCTTAGCGCTGACCCGGGGGTGGCACCTCCTGAAGGTCACCCCGGGCACGGCCGGCTGAGGCTACAGCCCGAGCCGCCGTCAGACAGCGGGGCCACGGCCTGGGGCGGCTTCTCACCCCGAGCGGTGCGGGCGGGGCGCGGTGGTTTCCGGCGGCCCCGCGGAGGCCGAGGAGGGCCGGGGCTTGCACAAGCCGTCCGGGGCTCGCCTCTTTCCCGAACGCCGGGGCGGTCACACGAGTAGAGCCGTCGGCGGGCCGGGCGCTCCCGCACGGGCGACATGGAGCTGCGGGTGGCGCTCGGGCTGGCGCTCCTCTGCTCCGCGCTGGAGGCGGCGCCGGCCNCCGCCGGCGGGGGGCGGGGAAGGCCCGGCCGAGGGCCGCTGCCAGCCCGGCGGCGCGGGGGGCCCGGGCTGCGCGGTCCCCTCTTGCAGCTCCTTTCTCTCCCCCTGGTTCAGCAGGGGGAGGGAAATACCTTAATGTCTTAGTATTCCCTGTCCCAACTGGCTTCGGCTGCACGTGACTGCTAGATCAGTCAACATGTCTCTTTTCAGGTACGGGGGGTTACACGGGGTTTATATTTAGTTGTCCGGGCAGGCCGGCGGGTGAGGTGAGGTGAGCCCTGCCCTGCCTCTGGCACGGTGTCCCGAGGCACGCACTGCAAACACCGCGTTTGGGGGCTGTGCTGTGCTGGCAGCAAACACGCTCTGCCTGGCGTGATTCCTGCTCGGGCAGCGCGTGCAGGTGAGTGCTCCGAAATGGTTTCCCACAAAATTCTCATTCCATGTTACTCACACTTGCCTCGGACCAAGCACGCAGCAGTGTCCCGGCGTTTCTCTTGTCTCCTGTTGGTAGGTGTCACAGTTTTATAAATTTTGAAGATCACCTCTGGTCTTTGATTCCTGAAATAAAACTCCATGGGGTACAGTCGCGTGGTGCCTGCTCAGCCACAGAGTGAGCATGTGACCTTGGGAACTATCGAATTTATATCTGTCCCTATTTCACAACCACTGCCCCAGATACATGTGTGCCTTTACCAAGTGCTTTGAAACTGACAGAAATCACTCTTATTTTACGTGAAACTTGAAGGCTGGTAGTCTAAGACAGTTCATCTTATTCAGCATATTCCTATACTTCTCAGCTCCTTTATCCGTGCAGTGCTATGTAACAGTGGCTGAGAGCATGTCAGCCTGGAAAGTAGTGAGCAGGTAAGGCTGACACACTGCACTATGGTGAGAAGCCCAGTCTTTTTGCACACATGCTGTTTCTTGCCTTTCTTTCTAGACTGTGATCTTTTATAGTAGCTTCCAGCCAGGGAAGGTCTGGAAAAATAATTAAAATGCAGCTCCCTCTCTTTTCAAGTGGAGTGGAGAAGTCCTTCTATTCCCTCCTCTACTCTCCAGTTCCGAGATTGCTGTTAATGAAAAGGAGATGATTTTTCAGTTCCTTCCAATCTCCATTCCATTTTTGGTGAATAGCATAAACCCATGCCTCTGCTTCTGTTTTCAGTTTTTCTAAGCAGTCTGTGTGAAGGACCCTCAGGAAGAACTTGTGCACACTTATCACACAGGCTAAGCAACAATTTGTTAAATTTATTCTCCTTTTCAAGACTTTAAAGAGGAGTAGATAAAGTAGCATTAGATAAACTAGACTAAACTTGGCATTACCTGTATATCCAGTTCAAATGCAAATAATGCATTTTCTTCAATCTCTGTTTTCTGAAAACAGGGCAATTCTGGCATGTATCTGATCTACATTTAGATCCAACTTACCACATTACCCCTGATCGCACCAAAGTTTGTTCTTCATCCAAAGGAGTCAATGCCTCCAACCCAGGCCCTTTTGGAGACTTTTTGTGTGATTCTCCTTATCAACTTATTTTGTCAGCATTTGCATTCATGAAGGATTCAAAAGAGCAGGTTTCATTCATGATTTGGACAGGGTAAGTGTTCAAGTCACTCTGCAGTTAAAGCTGGATAGCCAGATAGTGTGGCAACTCACAAGTTTGTGTTTGCACCAACAGATTTGAGTTCAGTATCTCACAAATACCAGTTGTCTCTTTAGTTGTCCTAATGGCTACTAAGTGAAAGACTGACTGAGAATATAAGGCCTTCGGAACAGACTTTGATCTCTGTAATAACTGTTGGACTGTTCATTGAGATATTTAGCATATGGCTGTATTAGTGTGACTTAATAGAAATGGTGCAGGGAGGATGGGAAGCGGAAAAAGCGAAAAGAAAGGTCAGGGCAATAACTGACTCACTGCAGGCCTCTGTTGAGTAAAAACATTTACCTTTCCTGTTCCAGTCTTCAGTATTATAAAGTGGGCTTAATAATACTCTCTCACAGAGATGTTACCTGTGAAGCTTTGTGTGCCTTAGCAGCGGGACTAGACAAAGAAGTGTGAAAGGGGGGCATATGAGCAACCTAATAGTACTATGCTATCAAGGCATAGTACTGCGCCTTGTTACTTTCTAGGTATTCATAAAAGATAGCGTTGACTTACCCTTCTGCCACAGCAGAACTCTCAATTCTACCATCACACAATTTTTTGTTGTATAAGTCAATGGATAATTTATCAAAGAGATTAGTATTTTTGAGTGTGAGAACTAGTTTGTTTATGCTATATCACTTAATTTTGCTAGGAAAGGGTGTTGAGAAATACTAATATATGAAGACAAATGATGAATTCATTTAACTTACCTCGTTGTACTTACTTTTCAACAGGATGTTGTTAAAAGGGAAAAAATAAACTTGTGATGTTGTGCAGGTGATGAAAGATATATAATGCAAACTGCACAGTAGCTCAAAATGATGACTTTGATTTCTAAGAAATCTTCATTATGATAAATATGAATCATAGGATAGACATTGTCTAAACAAGTCTACTTGTTCATGTTTTTTTAAACAAAAGCCTTTGCAGAGAGCCTTTCATTCTGTGATTTTAATTAAAGTGTATAGTAGAAGTATAGAATGTATATGTGTGTATATACACATATATTCACATATAATGAAGTGTACAGAGTGTAGATGTGTTTGCAGACTTTTTTGCCTTCCTTGTGTTGCTAACAAACCTTTGTTAATCAAGCCTTTTCCTTTTTCAGAGATAGTCCTCCTCATGTTCCTGTAAAAGAGCTCTCCACGAAGTTGGTCATTAGTATAATCGGTAATCTGAGTTCTACAATTCGTAATTTCTTTCCAGATCTTCAGGTTTTCCCAGCCCTAGGCAATCATGACTACTGGCCACAGGTAAAACAAGTTAGAAATTTGTTCATACATCATATTGGGTGTGTTCTTAACTCCTGAGAAAGCAGGTCTGAAAAATAAAAGTTAATTCCATGTAACTGTTATTCTGGAAACAGAATTCTACAGTTCTTCAGCTAGCATTTAATACTATAAATAGTTCCACTCTAGAACAGAAACTACATCACTCTCTCTCAGTGCTCTTACCTAAGGAAACACTGATGCAAGGTAGAATCTGTACACGGCCTGAGGTCACACAAATTTACTGCTAATCGTTCCTCATGGCTTAGAACCACCACGTGCCATCGTAGTTAATACACACATACTTTTCCTTACTGTGTATGTCATGTGTGTGTATACAGTAAATTAATCTAGCAGAAGTGATGTCCTCAGTGGACCTGTGAGCCTGTGGTAAGTTTCAAGGCCGCCTGAAAGGCCTACTGGAAATCTGTCAGCTGGCATCACTGGATATTTTTTTTTGTTATTTAACTAAAGTTATTTCAGAATTTTTGTAAAGTTCCCATAGTTTTGCCACTACTATTAAAAATATGTCTACTTTTCTTTCCTTATTGGACATTTAGAAATAATCACATTGATGATTCACTAGTTATGTGCAGGTGAGGATGGTGCTTTTCCACTTTTTCTGTGCTAAATATTGGTCTTGGCATACTCAAAAGCAAACAGTTGCATCATTTGTCCTTTAAAGTGTGTTTGGGTCGATCTGGCAACACAGTGGATCAGAAGCAAATGCTGTCATTGGATGTGAGGGGATCAGAAGGGATGTGAAGCAGGTCAACTAAAGTATTTTGTTTGAAATTCCTCATGGGAATTTAGTAACACCCCTTCACATCCTCAAGGCTTGTATTCAAGCTTTCTGTGGTATTTATCAGGCTTGTTAGGGTGTAGGTTGGTGCAGTAGGTGATTGTATGATTGCCCATGTCATTGATGGAGTTAGTGGTTTCCAAATCGAGGCGTAGCAGAGGTGCTGAGAGATGGGGCAAAGGAAATGTGAGAGATAAAATAACAGCTAAGTGTATATTGGAAGTGTGAGTGCACATACCAAACTGTGCCTTCAGTCTTTTGTGTTCTTACTGTGGTAGTACAGCTTCGGCTTTTCATATGCACTGACGCTGGGACAGGTTGGTTCACTAAAAACCAAAGGTAAAGTATTTTGATAAATAACGCCTTAACTGAAGTGTCACGCAGTGTTTCGTGTTCACTTTGTTTCATTTTTAAAAATGCCTTAGCAGAGAATTGTTGTCATTCAGCAAGCTCCTTTGATAGAGGAAAAAAAACCCTACCAAAACCTTGTAAACAAAGAATGTAGGGACTTTTCAACAAACATGAATTTTGTTTGTAAAATTAAATCTGAAGACAGAAAAAAAAGATGCTCAGGACGGGCAGATGGGCAGCAAATAGAAAATTGAAACAAGCTGGTGTTTGGAATAATTAGTTATTGTTGTTAGTTCTCCCTGCACAAAGCCACTCAGGAGTGTTTCTGTGATACTTGGAAATAACATGCTTCACCAGTGTGCAGAACTGGCCTGCTTTTCAGTTACTTACTGTTTGAAAAAGACACGGGATCAGACAGTCCCCACTATGGGGTCATTTCAAATTGTTCGATTTTTTGATGTCTGTTTTTTGCTCTTTACGACATTTCTTTTTTCATATGGATAGGCTTGGCAAATGTCCTGTAGACTGGAAGCGATATGGAGCAAGCTGTTCCAAAGCAAATGTGAAAGCCACTCACTCACCACGCACCAAAGAATTATATTGCTCTCTTGTGTTCTGAGCTGTCCATCGTAACAACTGAACAGTCCTGGGTGATTTTTCTTGCAGAACATGTTAAAAATACTTCTCAGGTTGATCAAGCATTGGGATACCTTTCAGATCATATATTGACCTCGGCCTTTCTGCATAGTCTTACTTGTTTCACACACTTGCTCCTGCTTAAAACAAATCCCCAAACTGCTTCTAGCATTTCAGAGAACACTGACTTGTCTGGGTCCAAAGCCCCTTCAGTCCGTAACATGGATCTTATCTGAGATCAGATTTTTGCTGTGTCTGTTAGTGACTGTTAGCTGTGGCTCAAAGCTGTCCTAATAACTCATGTCTGTTCACTGCAATCAACAAATATCTCAACAGGCATCTGATTGCTCTACTCCTAGACAGAAACTTGCTGCCTAAACCTCTAGGTTTAGTTTCAAAGATCTTAGGAAGGTCAAATTTTATGTTTAAGAAAACATCACAATTTTTTCAACCCCTGTTTTTCCCTTCTAGCACTCAGACTCGAAGCAGATATTTTAGGAAAGGCAAGGACAGGCTGGTATATTCCTGTCAGGGTTAGATCAGAGCATGGGTCTTATCAGGCTGTGGCTCAGACTGGAGATTACAGTCCTAATTAGAGCCAGTGGGAGAAAACATTGACAAAACTTTTTCCTTGTACATTTTAAAATGCTTTCTTACAAGAACAACAGGACATCATGGAAACATTTGTGAATTTCGCCAGAATGTTTCTGAGGGCTGTAGTGGAGTTTTGGGGAGCTGCAATGAAACCCAAGTTGCTTGAAAAAGAAACTTGTATTCAAGCTTTTCATCAAAAGACTTTATTTTTAGACTTTCACTTGTCAGTTGATGTATTTATTAATTTTCCAGAATGTATCATCTGTATTCCTAAGGCTTGACATATTTCTGGCATTAGTTTAATAATGCATGAACAAGGCCATGCAATCAGTTCTTACTAAGTTCAGACATTTGTTCCTGATCAGCAATACTGGATATTCAGAAGCTGGTTTTTTCTTCTCTTGAATTCCTTCTGGTGATGACTGGATACACTTATATGTTATGCAAGAGGTCAGGCAGGATAATTTAGTGGGTTTTTTGTCTGTTTTTTGTCTGTGTGTCTGAATATTAAGACTTAGGCAGGTTCTCCTCTCTCACAGGACCAGCTTCCTGTAACTACCAGTGAAGTTTACAATGCTGTAGCAGATTTCTGGAAACCTTGGCTGAGTGATGAAGCAATCAATACCTTCAGAAAAGGTAAAGTATGGCAGTAATACATTGTGAAGCTAGGGCTTAGAGGATGAATGTTTCTGTGGATTTCTCCTGTTTGTTTAACTAAGTCTCCTAGGATGAATCGGAACAATGGATTATCTGTAATGCTTCTCCTGGAAGATGTTACTTATCTTTGTGAATGGTAATGCCTGTATTCAGAATACATTTATTACTTTCTGATGCAATATTTATCACTTCCTGTAAGATGTATAGTGTTATTGACTTTGTACCAATGCATGTGAAGTATCTTCCTGCTTTCAAGACGTTATCATACTTTTTAGATGAAGGTGTATGTTGCACACAAAAACTTTACTTTGATGGGAAAAAACTGTTAAAATGTTTTTTCTGTTTTAATGCTATATGTATTTCAGAGCATATTGAATAGGTGCATTTTTATTCAGGTTATGATAACACATAGTTGTGGTGATTATACTGTTAGTATTTGTGTCCAACTTACTAAACTTGCAGAATATTGATATCCTAATTAGAATTTTTCTTTTTGGCAAAGGACTGAAAAGTTCAACCCAATTTCCAATTCACTCAAACATTAGGGATTTGGAAGTTTAATTTGTGTTTTTGTGTCCTGAACGAGAGCAAATCTGGATAAAAGTGGAAGTAGAAACTTGAATAAGGATAATAAAACTCAAAGAGGCAGACCTTAAGTTGAATTATATTGTTTTACTTCTGTTGCCGTGGCTCCACTGAAGTCTGTGAACTATGAAGTTATACCTATTGAAGAAGCTCAGCATGCAATGGAGAATTTTGGGAGCAAGGATTGAAAAATGTGATCCTTACTTTTCATCATATCATGAGTCTGAAGTTAAATGACTTTCAAAGTAAAAGGCTACTAAGCTCAAACAGTTCTTCCTGAAGGAGCCTGTATTTCTGCTGTATTTCAAGAAGCATGGACCTTTAACAACTACTGTATCTGTCAGTGTGGAAGAAATATTACAGAGCACTTCTTGCATGTCAGTTTGATAATTGCATCTAAATACTGTCAAATAAACATAAAGATAATACAGACAAGAATTAATAAATAATTCAGTGTCAACTTCTAGTAAAATGTGGCTGAAAACATTGTTAACATGTTCTATTGCGATAAGGTGACTGTGTGGCTTGAATAAGCATGATAGTCTATTAGAAAGAGTAAGGTTGGGTATTTTGTCAGTGGTGTACTTTGATTGTAAAGTTGTGCTTTGAAGCTTTTAATTTGTCATATGATGTTGGTCTTATTTTCACAGGTGGCTTCTACACGCAGCTGTTTGAATCCAGTAACAGCTATCAACCACTCAGGATAATCAGTCTGAACACAAACTTGTATTACAGCCCCAACAAGGTAACTGTGAATATCACTGACCCAGCCAACCAATTTGCCTGGCTGGAGGGAATACTTGAAACCTCTTCACAAAAGAACGAAAAGGTAGGGATAAGGAACAGAACCTATCATTTTTTGTTTCAATTTTGAAAAGAAAAAAAAAAAAGGAAGAAATAGAGATAACGAAAGCATAAACATGCTTCTAGAAGAATAATAATGCTGCCAAAGATACTACAAAATCAAAATTTAATTTTTTAATAATTCTCCCTTTAATATGTACATTATACTGCAACAACTAATAAACTAGTTGAATGAAGTTTCCCAAATTATACAGTAAAATACATTTTCTTTCTTGCCATGTAAAATACTGTAGAAGTCAGTTTCTGACCTTTTTATGCATAGCCTTTAATTTTAAAACATATGCTCTTGGCCTAAGATAAAAGCTAGCACATTTCATTTGCATTGTAATGCAATTAAAAGTATCAAAAATAGAAATTAGAAAGGAGTTTATCAGCCACAAAACTTAGCCAAGCTGCAGTAGCTGCTATGATTTGAGTGTTATAATAACTTGTTTTATAATACGAAGATTTTGAAGTGAAGGTTTAAATTGTTGGCTCCTGATTGATTGATTTATGGATTAATTGATTGGTTGGTGGGGGGATTGGATCATCCTCTGAGCAGAAGTGTTTAATTTGAAACATGTTTACATTTTGCTACAGTGTTGCAATTTTAGAATATTATATTACAGTCAGGAGAAAGGAGATATTTCCCTTCCTCAGGAAACCCTGCAACATGTTAGTTGGTGTGTGCAGCTGGCACTCTCTACCTGAGGCAGAGGGGTTTTAACCAGTTTTCCATGCTTCTGGTGACTCTCTGACTCTGTGGTGCAGGCTCTGTAATATTCAAACATAAATTTTTTCTTCTATCCCCTTGAGATGCCTAATTATAAGCCTTGCCCTAGTAACTTATTTTTTCATTTGAAGTAATTGATAACATTTTCCTTAGGCCTAAAATCATGCACAGATTTATTGGAACATTTTTTTCTCCCCAATAATATACTAAACTAAATATTATGAACTTAAGTGATGTTACTGTTGGGATTTTATGTAAAAAACTGTCATGATTTACAGCTTTTGGAATGCCATTTCTAAGAGCATTATTATGAAACTGTGGTAACCACTTCTAGGTTACAGCTAAGATACTAAGTTTCAAATGAAGGGGCTAATTGTGCTTTCTGTATTTAATTCCTTAGGTGTATATAATAGGTCATGTCCCAGTAGGATACTTGCCATATGCAAGGAATACTACAGCTATCAGGGAGTATTACAATGAGAGACTGGTAAAGATTTTTCGCAAATACAGTAGTGTTATTGCGGGCCAGTTTTTTGGACATACACATAGAGATAGTATCATGGTCCTCCTGGATGAAGAAGGTAATGATGCTTGTTGACTTCTGAATTTTTTCTTCCTGATTAAAAGCAAATTAATACTTTCTTGCATGTTCTTACTAGTCAGCCTGTGTTATAGATAATTGAAAAAGGAAATTGGGAACTACTGCTATTTGTCTGCAAGAATTCAAGTCTCACACACACTCCAATTTTATTTCCAAAGAGAACCTTGCAAGGGTGACTGTCTTTTTTTGTTGAAGTCAGAAGGGACTCCCCAAGCTTCCTGTTTTTTTTTTTAATGAATGCTTATGCCTAGACAAGAATTTCTGGTCTTTCCTCTCTGCTCTCTCAGTGACATGGGCAAATTATACTAGCCGGTTCCTATTGTGTAATGTGTCAAAGGGAATGTTCTCAGGCCAGCTAGACATGCTCTATGTTCTTGTGTTTCCTGCATCATTACTGTGCCTCTCTGCTGAGTTCCCTGCTGCTTCAAAGTTAATTAAGATAAGGGTAAGCAGGAGGCAGGGGAAAGAAAGTCTCTGCCCGTTGCATCTCTCAGATCAGCTAATTTCCCTTCAAGAAAATTACCCACGTTGAAATTTTTGTTTATTGCTTTGAAATACCTTAGTTCTAAGCATGGGCATGGCCATATGGAGCACTCTAACATCTCTAACAGAAGAACAAGAACAAGGTTTGTCTGCACCATAGAACAGTAAGAGATTCATTGCTTTGCTTTATGTAAAATACTCAAATGTTAATTGGCTCTTCATCTACGTTTTATATAAACTCATATGAGCAATGCCCAAAATGCTGACTAGGTAATGCTATTCCAAGTGTTTACCTTTTTACATGGTGTTAATCTCCAGTAAAAAAGAATCCAGCCCAGTTAAAGAACTGGCTTCTTTATTTTTTTTTTAAATGATGCTCAATGCAGTCTTATACCTATATTTTTTTACACTGTCCCATTTGTTCATGAAATCATCATCTCTACAGCAAATTTCACTGAGGACAGACTGATCTTGGTGTTTGTCATTAAAGTTTGCATGTGCAAGTAATTACTTCCAAATTATTATAGTAATTTTGCATCTTTTGACAAAATCTAAATAGTAATCAAATACACATTGTGTTTGTCTGTACAGTTTTAGACTGTTTTCTATTCATGACATTTTCCTCTTGACAAAATTCCAGAGAGTTCAAGATAAATGCAACATTGCAGCCAACGTCAGTGTACTGAAATAGAGCTCCGTTGTATCTTCTCCAGAAGAATCTACTGATTTCCAAATTTTCAAAACTTCTGCCAATATGTGGAGGCTGACCTTGTGATTTCACTGCTGTGATACTGTCAGAGATGGGAATAGTTAGGGCTTCCTGCTCGTTCCACAGAGAACTCAATGTACTCACCTGCATATTCTGTCTCAGTAAAACCCACGTACATCCTCATGTTTCAGTTGCTGTAGGGGTCGGTGTTCACACAGTAGGTGTTGGGCTAGTCAGGGTCAGGTGATGAAACAGACCCTGGTGTTTTTAAGAATGCCATAAATACGTAAAGCAACATGTAAGATACAGTATGGAAACAGCAGCTAAAGGTTTTGAATATTTCTTAAGTAGAAATATACAAAATGCAGAGACTTTACCTATAGGTAAGACCATTTTGCAGTTTTGCACTGGTAGTTGAATTGGTTGGGAAGCCTCTAGGCTTAAGTGGTACACACTTAAGGGGTACTGTGGTATTTCGCACAGGTTTTGGTCTATCCATTGGAAGTTTGGCAGTTCACAGTGATATAGCTAAATCACGTGAAAAAAATGCTAATGTCTTTAAGCCAGTCACTCTTGTTTTTGCTGTGTTGGTACTCTGCAAAACCATTTGTTTGAAAAATAAATGATTGAAATGAAGCTGTCTCCTCAACTGCCCTTTTTCTACAGAAAAGCCAGTCAATTCCTTGTTTGTGGCACCTGCTGTAACCCCAGTGAAGGATGTATGGCAAATGGAGTCCAATAACCCTGGTGTCAGATTGTATCAATATGATCTTTTTGACTACAGCTTGCTGGTAAGTAAAGATTTTAAAGCGTTGTTTAAGACTTTAAATATACTATCAGTAAAAATTACAGTGAGATGTCAGCCTTTGTATTACGGCTACTGGTGATGGAACTTTGGTGCTTACTCTTAGTTTTTCTTCCTGGGCAAAGGAAAGGAAATCTGAAAGAGAACTTGGTTGGTCTTTCTGTGCCTGCAAAACTACCTAGTACTTTCTGCCCTGTATTGAATATTCTTATGATGTAGTAGCAAAGACAGTCAGAATTTTTCTGGGCAAAATTCTAAAACTATTTGCAGTGAGCTCTGCAAGGGTTAAAGAGGTTCACCTAAATCCTGGGCTTGTTTACATACCACTGTTGTTTGCTGGTGATAGCCTGAGTTTTGGGATGCAGCCCGTGAAATGCTTCTAGAGGGTGTAGAAGAGCTGATAAAGTATGCACTTTTAACCATATAATGTCTTTTGTAATCATGCACCTTCCTATATAGAGTTTTTATAGAAAATTTATCTAACATAAATTTAGAAGGAAGATAAAAAGTAGAAGGCTTCTACTTTGTAGTTTCATGCGATTTTTGGAGATAAAGTGAATCCTGTGTAATTATTTTGGCTGTGAACGGTTTAGATTTTCTCTCTATAACTCAGGATAAAATCTTGACTCTGCCGAGTTCAGTGACAATGCACCCTGCAGCTTGATTGGGACTGGGATTTCTCTCTGGACACCTATGCTAATTCAGTCTGCTCCTTTCTTGTGCAGATTTCGCTTCTGCATCGACATCTCTCCTTTTCCTTAACTTCTCCCTGGGCCTTTCTTTTCCTGTCCATTCTGCTCCTCAAGTCGTGTCTGCAGAAATGAACCTTCTGGCCCTCATCCTTTTGCCCCACTCCTAAGGCAGACATGATCGTTGCGGAATTCGGACAGGAAAGACCTCTAACACTGCCACTGCTGCCTTTGTGGCTCGCTTTTTTTTCTCCTCCCCATCCCCCCACCATTACCGCTCTGCAAGTACCAGCTTTGGGTGTAAGCCCAGCTCTTAGGGTGGGACGTGACCTTCTATTCACATGTGAATAATGAGGAGCGACAGCTTCCTAATCAATATATCACTCCAGAGACTTAATGAAGCAGGGAAGAAAGCAATACAGCAGTGCCTATTTTTTCTTTCATTTTTTTTTAACTGTAGGATCTTTGGCAGTTTTACTTGGACCTCAGAGACGCCAACAAGAAAAATGAATCAAACTGGAAATTAGAATACATCCTGACTAAAACTTATGGCATTGAAGACTTGAAGCCAGAAAGCCTATATGAAATGGCCAAGCAGTTGTCTATGCCACACAGCACACTGTTTCAGCAGTACTACAGTAACTATATTGTGAGTTATGACAAAACTATTCTCTGTGAAGAGGGCTGCAAGGCCTGCCAAATATGTGCAATCCAATATTTAGATTACCCCTCATACAGAAATTGCATCAATCAGAAGGCAACATGGAGATGAAATCTCTGTGCAGTTAATGCAGATAGTGACTTCAGCCTGTGATTTAAAGAACCTGTTTGTTCTTTTGCTCAAGCACTGACATGCCAACAGGGAGCTTGTGGGACTTCTCTACATTTCAAGGGAGCAATAAAACTCCCTAGATCTTTCTTCTTGCAAACATGTTTTCCTTCATCATCTAAATAAAAGTTTATTGGCTATATAATAGTGGCCAGATACTTTTCTGTTGTCTCCAGTGTCCTGTACCCTCTGTAACAGGCATCCCAGTGTGTGGGAATAGAAGTTACTCACTCAGGTCTTTGTAAATCCAAGTCTTATTTCTCAGGGTGCATAAACATAGGCAATGCCATTTCAGGCATGGGATTTTTATGGGGGCAGGTTTCAACCATCTGCTGTCAAGATTTGCAAACTGAAGTCGGCAAAACCTGCATTTGCTGAGACTTGAGTGCAGTTATATTGTTGATGCAATGCCAGTATTAGATATCTCCCTGTGCCAAATTTTCTTTCTTAATCCCTCAAACACACTTCTTCTTAGGGGCATTTTCTAATGCTGGCATAAAAGTGACTTAATGGAACACAAACCTCGATCCTGTAAGTGCTTAATCTAATTTTTCAGAATGTGTGTGTTTGCCCAGCATGAAGTGCTTTTTCCTTATGACAGAACTATGTACATTGGTACAGCTATCAAGGAGTGTCCTGGTATGAGAATTTGCAGTAGACCATATATTAGGTTTAAATTGATCAACATCAGTAACTGGACATAGCATATACATTCTCTGTGGCACAGGTAAACATGCACTTGTCATGCTGTTTTTTTATGTTTCCTTTTTTTCACAGAGCAGTCTAGTACTTAATATGAAGATTATCACATGTTCAAATTGACAACTGCAGAGATTGCTTTTCCCTCCTCTTATGTCTGAATATGTGCACAAGATGATGCTATTAAGATGGCCCTTTATTTGGTGTGTGTGTATAACCAAGAAGGACCTTTACCCATTTTTCTGCCACACAAAGAGCTATGCTTTTGGAAGCTTTGGTCAGTAAAATACAACACAGATCCTGCTCTATATTATCCCTGAGTAAGCGAAGCTGTAGAAGTGATTATGAGACAAATCCGATTGATGAGTTTTTATAATGAGATTAAAGCCTTTGCTGTAGCTGTTGAGGAACTTCCTGGGTTTGCTTCCACCCAAGCTTGAAATATTTAACAGAAAATTTTCAGATAAATTTTCTGAGTCTGTAGCATGCACAACTGTAAATCCAGATACCTCAGATTTGTCATGCATCAGTCATCCACAGAAGAAGTGGTTGGTTTGTTTAATTTGCATTCAGAAACAAATCCTCCAGTGCACGGCAGGCAGCCTTGTATTTTAAATTTGGTGCTTGGAGAAGATATGGTGGTGAGCATGTAAACTGTTTAGAGCTATCTGCTCTGCCTGGCCTCAAATGGATCTGGATATGTAAATAACCTGAATTAATGTGGGCACTGTACAGACTGTGAGTGTACAGACTGTGAGGAAGTGCCATAAAGTTTCCGTTCTGAAAGCTCGTGATTCCCTGTGTGGTGGATGTGTTCCTTGGTTATGTTTCTCAAGGGTGTGTTTATTAAAAAAACGCCTGTTACCAGTACCAATATTCCAAGGGAAGCAAGCAGAGTTGTGGGTGGATAACACAGGGGCAGTTGGAGCTGGTAGGATAGCTGAGCTTCCTCCAATTTGCCAGATGGATTTTGTTCAGTTCAGTCTTGAGCTTTCAACCATGCGGGTTTGTTTCTGTGAGTTCTGTGGCTTCTGTTTAAGCTTAATACCTATGAGACATCCTGGAAACACTATAAAAATTATCTGGTTGTATTCTTCCATTACAGGCTTCTTTATTGCTAAACTTTAGGGAGAGCTGGACCATGTGGTGATTTAGCAGCTACAGAATTCTAGGAAGAGGGCTATGCTGCTGATGGGATGTTGAGCATCTTGTTTACAAGATTTCTTTTTTTTTTTTTTTGGTGTCTGTGTATCAGTAGATGTTATTCAATGAACATGAACAAATGAATGCCTGTAAATGTCTAAATAGTGAGCTATGATCCAGGCATACCTTTGTTTTTTAATGTGGACTTCAACTGAAGCCAAGAGTTGAATGACACCAGCCAAGGTGTTTTTTGATTCAGACGGAGGGTTATAGCCACCAGGGTTACATTTAGCCGGGGTATATCTCCCAGGATACATCCTGTTATGCAGACTGGCATTCTCTGCTTTTTCTGTACATAACTATAGCCATGCAAGTGCAAGCATAACTTGATGACAAGACAATGACTTGACGACAGGACAAGAAAGATGCAGAAATATGTCAGACTGCATAGTCTTGTAACTTGGACGTAAACCAAGGAGAGAGCTTCTAGAAATGTTGCAGTTTAAAGTACATGAGATAAATCACATGAATAGCTTAGATACCTAGGCACCATGCCTGGGTATAAGGGGAAATAGAGCAAGACCATGATGGTTTTGTTTTGGGTTCCTACTTTATTCCTTCATAGATCTAGGGATGTTCTACAAGAAAGTTATCCTGTGCTGGCAGAAGCTTTCCTAAGGAATCATGGAAAATGCCAAAGAAGCATGACCTGATAAAGTAGCTGACCACTGTAGACCAGATTCCTGCTTCACTTTTCAGATGATATTTTTATGGATCCATCTTGAATGAAGAATTAGGGGGAATAGTTGTAAGGCCACGTTTGACAGAAAGACAAATCACACCACCTAGTGGAGTAAAAGGGTTTTAATTTATCTGCAGTTGCACTAAAGGTATATAAAGAAGGATCTCCCAAATATTCTAGGATTTAACTCCTAGCTTTCGAAGGTAACCAGTTTTCAGAGGAAGCACTGCTACTTCTTTGTAGCAGTACTGCCATGTTGCACACTTCTCCTGAGTATTAAATGGTTGCTGGCTTCTAGAGGCCATGTCACTTGATGGATCCTGAACCCTGCAGTAGGTACAGGTCTCAGACCCCATCCAGGGAAGAACTGAATCCTGTGGAAGCTTATGTCTACATTAACAGGTACTGCAGCCTAGTAGGACTGCCTTCTTTAACAAGAGGGTTGGTGCTGAGGGGCTGATCTGACTGCTGCACATTTCAGTAGCAGCTGAAGGAAAAGACATACCCTTGAAATGCAGCTGCCAGCTGCAGTTACATCTGAAAGAACACTCTCCAAGAGCACCCTGCAACATGAATAAAGGCACAGTAAGTGAGGATGATCAGTAAACTGTGTTCAGAGGTATGGTTCTGATCCAAACCGTGAAGGTGCATCCAGATGGACATGATAATTGCTTTAGATTGCACTCATTAGTGTCTGGATGTGATCTCATCACTTCTATTGTTTTCACTTGTCAGCCTGAAGAAACGAAATGACTGAAGGAGATGGGACTGGAGGATATGTGAGTAACATATTGTTAGTAAAATTGATGAGTCTAAAACCAGAAGTTGGTAATAAGTGCATTTTCTTGTGGTGAAATGGGCAAATGATGAGCACATAGCATCTCCAAGAATAAGTATCTAGTTTAATGCTGTATCTAAGTTCCCTCCTTGGAAAAAGCAATCTCAAGACGGTGAGCTGTTACACTGGTCTAAGAATAAAATAAACCTTATGGAAGTCCCTCTCATGCCCAGTCAAAAGGAACTATGACAATGACAATGAAGAAAGGAACTTTCAAGATTGCTTTCCTTCCTTATTTCCCAAAAGCTGAAGACTGGCTTCTACATGCTTACCAGCAGAGCTTTCAACAAGAAAATACTACTTTAGGTAATTCACTTGTCATCTCTCAGCCCTGGCTTGTTCTGCTGGAGGAACATCCTACCTAGGAATTCTACTAGTTTGTTTATTTTCTGCTCTGCAAAGAACTCTAGTGTAAAGTGAATGTTGTTTTTACACTGTGTGTGGAACATCACAACTGTAGGAACTAAAAGAACACATAGAGAAAAAATAACCAAAAATTTAAAGTACCCTATGTATGCTTAGTTTCTGGTGGTGGTGGGAATAGCGAAGGCACCAAACTAAACACTGCTATTGTGCTACTGATCACCATATGCAAATTCCTGCCAAAGCAGGTATCAGGAGAGTGGTCACATGTAGGATGGAACATGCAGTAAATTGGTGGATGACTGAAAATACAACAAGGGAATCAACTAAAAGAATGTTGAAAGGAAAACTACTGGAAATGTGGCAGCCTCAGCCTTCAAGACTTAGTGAAGCAGTGGAAAGAGCACAGACATGCTTACAGATGTGGCCAAATTGCAGCTTTTCAAATTCGACTTACGTTGCCTTCAGTGGTAGGGCTGTATTTGCAGACTGTCTAGAAAATTGTTTCTATTATCTGCATTTGTATCATGTGTCATCAAATTTTATCTGAATCTACCTGTCAAATATGTTACAGCTAATTACTGAAATATTCCCCCATCATGCCTTCCAGTTTGCACTGGGTAAGAAAATTGGACACCATTCTCATATCCTATAAACTCTTTGGTGGATTTGAAAACAACCACTCAGACATCTGGAATAATTGAGCTGGAGAAGTTGCAAATGTGGACCTGGGCAGAAAAAGCTTCTCCCATCCTGGAAAGCATCCTCAGATTTCAGTATTCCCCACTGGAATAAAACCAAGACTGTGTCAAGGTTTTAGGCAAGGAGAAATGCAGAGTGGGGATTTGCACCTGAGCCTGTCACCTTCCCCCTCAAGAATCTGCTGTGCGTTGTCATGGTGTTGACTTTGCTTTCTTCTTCTACCCTGGAACTAAACAACTTTCTAAATTAAAATTTTTATCGCGACTGTTATGTTTATATAAAAAATTCTGATAGTGATGCAGCATTTTCTACTGAAACAGTTAAGCAATTCTCAAAACTTCTCTCACATGCTATAATGTTTGACACCTTGCCTGTCCAACAGAGTATGCCAATGGATGCCAATAAATCTGCAGCAGCTTTATTAGTCCTGAATAGTCTAAGATTTTTGATAGTTTGTGCAGATCAGATGATCAGCTGGTAAATACTGACTTTGGAGCACTGAAATTAGTGAAGTGATGAATTAATAAAGAAATGAATAATTCTACTTGAGATTCAGGAATGGGTTTTTGAATACACCTAAAAAGTATCTCTGTGTGACATAATGCAGTCCTTCCTGGAACTGAATAGGCAGACTCAGGTAGCAGTAGCAGAGTATCTGTATCAGTATACTGCTTTTCCTGGAATAATTCCCCTTGTAGCCCAGAGTGACAGGATAACACAGCTGTCCTGCTTTCCCTTCCAAGTTACTCTGGATGTTTGCCTGTATAACGCTGATTTATGACATGCAAATACATACCAACAGACTTAAGTGTACAAACCCAAATGAACTGTGCACCCAGATGTTCTGGTTTGATGTTTGTTGACTATAGATGGAACACCCTAATACAATGTTTCTAAGGAGGTGAGGCATTCTGCATCTTGTGGATTGGAGTTTACAAGACAATTTAGGCATGCCTAAGGCTGCTAAAAAATAGCAGTTTCTCTAAGATCTTATATAAGGTTTGAAACCCAAACCTCCAGTATTCAGTCTAGCAGGATCTTCCTTCAAGTGAGGGTGGTGATACAAGCCTGTGGTTGTGTCACTCAAAATATATGCAGAAAGACTTCCAGATGGTTAGAGTGCCTTAAAACTCTTGCATGCTGCTCTGGCCTTTTTATGCTTTATAAAATGGAAGGCATCCATTTTTAACACATTCAGAAACATTCCCTGGCCAACTTCTTATTCGTATTTTGTTGGACGTTTTAGGCAGAACTTGTCTGATATATTAGAACATTTTACACCTACAAAAGCTGCCATCTGCCGCAGAGCCAGCTGAAACTTGAGACCTTGGTAAAAAATTATGCTAAAAGATTCTGAGGTTGTTGCAGCTGATTGCAATGAAGTGTGCATTCTTACCTATCCTTAACTGAGTCACTGCAAAGAACATTTAACTTAGTCTCTCACAGGAGGGGATATTTGATGTTGTTTTTACATCAACCTAGCTGAAACCTTCCAGCATTTCTAACAGACTTTGTTGATAGCTAACAAGACATGTTTCAAGCTGTCTGTTCTTAACAAAGTCTCCTCATTTGTTGTTTCTGGTTTTCTTTTTAAAATCTAATTGGAAGTATTTATACAGAGCTTGAAATTCTAGACAGGCACAGGATTTGCTCAGAATAATTGCCAGTGTACAATGGAGGACTTTTCCATAGCATTTTTTTTTTATATTTCCCCTCCTCCAATCCCCTGGCCAAAGTAAATTTCTCCTAAGCAATGTCAAAAAACCATAGCAACTATCTTGTGACAGAGCTGAGGAGGTTTTGTTCTGCAGAGGACCCATTAATCACTACATTGCCCCCAGCCCACAGTCTCATCCAATGCGATGCTGGGAATTTTCTGCTGAAAAAGGTTGCTAAATATTTGTATGGGTGAAGAGCTCTCCTCAAAGTGACCCATGGGAGGAAGTGGAGTGTGTTACTTGTAGTGTGTGAGACTCTAGGGATGGATGGAGGGGTTCCCGTCAGCAGGCAGGAGTTTTCCCTTCAGTGTGGTCAGGAGAAGGAGGATTAGAAGCAGGGAGTTTGCCAGAGGAGTGGGTCAGAGGCAGGCTGGTGGGGCAGCAGGGCAGAGCAGAATGCTCTCACTGGGCTCACCAGGGCATTTGTTCAGCGGTTCTCCATCGGGTGCGGGTGCTGGGGCTGGAGTGCTGCTCAGCAGGTGCCACTGCTCATGGCAGGAGCATGAACTCCCTGCCCTCAGCAGGGAACTCCCTGGGCGGCCTCCACCCTCTCCTAAGCCTGTCTCTCTATTCAGGATCTTAAAGTCACCTCTCTAAGGCCCCAGGTTTTTCCCTGTCATAGAATCTTGGAATGGTTTAGCTGGAAGCTTAAAGAGCATCTAGTTCCAATCCCCCTGCCATGGTCATGGGCACCTTCTACTAGACCAGGTGGCTCAAAACCGCATCCAACCTGGCCTTGAACATTTCCAGAGATGGAGCATCCACAGCTTCCCTGGGTACCCTTCTCTGTCACCCAGTCATATTTCCTCTTTTATTTAATTGCTAGAAGTCAGCTATTGCTTGTTATTTTTTTTGTGTAGAATCAGTTCAAGTTTTCAGTGGACTCCAGCATTCAGAATATGCCCGCAATTAAGGTTTGATCCATTGAAATGCTTCCAAAATTCCCACTCACTCACTCACTCATTTACTTAGTAAATGCAAGTATCTGCATTTACTTTCTTACTTAGTCCATAAGACCTTAGAGCTGCAGCAGAAATCCATCCCACTGGAGTTTGTATTGAATATACTAGCTACACTGGTACAAACAGTGTCATAGTGCCTTGAATGACTTTGGAAACTTAAAATCCAGAAAATCAGCAGTTGGGAAATCTGAACATGGCTCTTCCTGTATCCCAGTTGTCAGTATTAACTGTGCATACACAAACAATAAACTCCTTACAACCCTTATCGTATTTGCTACTTTCATATACTTACACAGAAAAGCAATTGCTGTGTGAGCAGCTGGATAGAGGCAAAAGTGGTTGTTTGTGCATGGAAGAAGGGTGACCCTTAGTTTCTGGAGTGCCTTTTGGATGGAAAATAGGATCCTGTCTTGCCTAATGATTTATGTGAAAACATGTCAGTGCTTCTCAATGCCTCCAAGGGGATGTTTTCCCACAGAAATTTGCATATCTGCCCTAGTGCTGTCTTCACGTCTTTTCACCAGGCCGTGTTTTGCCACCACTTCTCTTCACAGGACAAAGATAGTATTAACAGTCGGGGCCTCATGGTGTGCCATTTCCTTGCAGATACGCTGATTCCCTTTTGAGGCCCCTAACTGCATTCAGGGTCTCTTTGCTTTGCTTTCCCTCCCGAATGAGAGCCAAGACCATTTGAGAGAGATTTGCCCCTTCTCCTCTAAGCTGGGGTAAGTCATATCATGACCAGGGGAGGTGAAAATCTCTTGCTTCAGCTGCAGTTGCACAACTGTTATCACACTGCTGCTAAATAAAACCTCACAATAGGTTTGGGGGTTTTTTGGCTCTGTCTCTGATATCCCTTTTCTTAGGTTTTTTTTCAGGTGATAATTGTTTCTTTGTGTGTAGTGTGGTGACACACCAGTGTCCTGTGCTTAAACTGAAAAGCGTTAGCTCTGTGTAGCGTATTTCATGTTCAGCTTGAAGAATTACACATTTCCTTTGTTTAGGTATAAGGCCAAAATTCCCACTCACTCCAGCCTAAGGAGTTTAGCCTCCTCTTAGAAATCCAACTTTGGGAATTTTTGTTTGTGCACATACATGAACAATGAGAGTGTACTCTTGAAGACATAGTTTGAAAAAGAGAGCAAGGTGTGGTGAAAAATGGGAATTAACCAGTGCTAGTTGGTTAGGCTGACACCTAGGTTGCATGTTTACAGTCTGGTGCAACTCCAGTGAGATCAGGATGAAGTCTGCATCTACATCATGTACATAATTTAAACCCAGGATATGAGAAAGCAAATAATATGTGGACTGCAAACTATGTTTTCCAATAATTTGTTAGGTGGAAAAAAGCCTTCAATGTACATGCCAAATATAGAACTAGAAATAGCAATTATATTTTAAACTTTCTTATTGTGTAACTAGGCAGGTCCCATACTTGTTAAATTCATCGCTTCATTCAGTGCCTTCAATTGTGGTTTTTAGTGTCTGGCCAACTTTTATTTCAAGAATATCCTCTTATTTTTGCCTTTCTGAACTTAGTGAGACTTTTTCACCTACTGGTATGCAAAACGATAAATCACTGAATTTAGTGGTTAGGGAATAGATTCTAAACTTTATACATACTATATTCAGTGCATATAAAAGAATGAAAAATTCCATCTCCTTTCCAGTGCAGGTCTTCAGGTGCTCAGAATCAGTAATAATTTTGGTTTCCTTGTACAGCTGTTACAAATTACCTGATCTCACTATTTACTCTCACACTCTCTATTCTGCCTTCATCCCTCTCCCGGTTATGAATCACTAGCATTATGAAGGAGGCACACTCTTCGTTTTGTTGAATGTTGTAAAATATTCACTAGAATCATATAAGAATTTGTTCTGCTGCTGGCAGAAAGCAGCTCTATAAACAATGTGCTCCTTTGTTTGCCCGAAGCATAGTAACAAATGGATTATGTGTAACAGCCATCTATAGGGCTTTTATTTCATCTCCATTCAGGCTCTGCATGTTTTGCACTGCTTTTAATGAGGCTGCCTGAACTATGGTAACCCCGTGGTATATTTGTAAGCAAGAGATATTGGATAAATCAGCCCCTTCCAGGACTGCATTATGAGGTGATCTGCTTTCATGACAGGATTTATTTTATAGGTGGTAGACCTCAGCAAGAGGATACTTCAGGCACAAGCAGCACTTACCCGCTCTGTAAGGCCAAGTTCAGGGTCTGCATGAATGTGAATCTGCTTTCCCACAGTCAGATCTTTCGTTGCATGGCTTGAAACACAACCATTTTTGTGCATGACCTCTCCTTTGCTTCCCTTCTGCTTCAGACTCATAGTGGAATGATTGATAGTCCTTTATAAAATACTCCATAAAGAACTATTTTACTTCCCCAAGAGCATGAAAGCTTGGGTCCCCATACACATAACAAATACAAAACCCAGCATCTCACAGCAGAATGAAAAGCCTCTTCTGCTTGCTGCCTTTCTGAAGTGTGAAGGTTTCCCCTTGGAACTGGAAAGTTTATTCCCTACAATAGAGCTCACTGTTGTCAAAACCAATCAAACACATACTCATATAGGTACAAATAGATGGCTTCTTTTTTTTCCTCTGGAGGTCCACATAGCTTTTACTTATTTTCTCTCTTTTCTTTTTTTTTTTAAACATAATTTACGAATTTTACCAAAGCAATCCATGATTCTCAAGTGGCATAGTGCCCTAGTTATCTTCTGTGGTTTGTTTGAATATTTTCACTACCTTCTGTTTGTTCTGCTGCTCCTCAGTCACTATCAGTATCAACACTGTGTATACAGTTTTTGCCTAGGAAATACTGTTGCAATACAATTGTAAGCATGATAACAAAATAGATAAAACCAAAGCCATGTGCTTTATTCACAGGCCTTGCCTTCCTCTTTCTAGACACATTTTCTGTATTTTGCCTGAAATGTTTAGCTGCTAAAAATTATAGCTCAAGCAACTCTTGACTTTGCTTAGGGGACCCAGTAAAAAACAGGAAGCGGTTGGAGAAATACAAGAGATCATAGAATCACAGAATGGTTTGTATTGGAAGGAACCTTGAAGATCATTAGTTCCACCCCTCTGCAGCGGGCAGGGACATGTTCCAGTAGATCAGGTTGCTCAAAGCCCCATCCAACCAGGCCTTGAACACTTCCAGGGATGGGGCATCCACATCCAGAAGCCATTGATTTGGATAATCCCCAGAACAGGACTAGCCTTTAAGAAACCACTGTTTTAAGGGCTTTTTAAGATTTCATTGTTGAAAGGGGACTTTGGCATGGAATTATTGGCAGTAAGGTAAAATCAGGTTGAACTGTAAATTGCCAAGTCAAAATGAGAATCCTAACAGCACAGGACTGCAAGTAACACCTTGTGTGAATTGTAGTCTTTGCTAGAGAGTAGAGCACTGAGATGAAAACTACCATGCAGAAAAAGGGAGAGGTCATATAACATAGCTTGTTATTACAGGAAAAGAAAACAGCCTAATGATAAAGACAAATTAATTAGCAAAGAAAACTGCTTGGGGGAAGACTTGGAAATTTTCTAGGTTGTGACTTGTTTAGGTTGTTTTTTTCTTTCAATAATAAATCAACCCCAAGCACTCCTCTCCCTAACTCTGTTTTCTGTAAAAACATACAGTGGCAGGCTCAGGGAATTCACCAGCTATTGTTAATTTTACTTTTTAATACAGAAATCCTTTCCAGTTTCCAAGCACTTTTAATTTCTGATTTTACTAGTGTAATTGTAACCCCTCTACTGCATACATTTCCTTCTGTCATAAACATCTTTGTGTGTGCATGTATGAGATACAGCAAGGTAAAGAGACAGACCCTGAATGTCCTGGTGGGTGCATGGGTTTGCTGTAAATCTCAGTTTTGGCACCATCATTTTTATTTGTCAGTCTCAAAATGCCAATGAGAGACTGCACTGCCCATAAGACTTCGGATCTCCCAAATGAAAATGTTCATTACACTTTTTGTGCATGCACTGTATATCACTGAGCTGCAGAAACGGGCAGCATCTGCATACTCTTGAGAAATGGACTGTAGAGGAAAGAAAATTGCAAATGTATTGTGAAGCACTTAAGTCTGATAACAAACTTGAGGGGAGGGCTTTTCTTGATGAATATTTCTGTTGCTGGGTGATAATCAGGGCTTTACTGTTTATTTGTACTTTATGTTTTAATGAGTATAAAGGCATGCAGGTTAGCTACCTGGGCACTTATTTTCTTTATAATTAAAAATTAATTAATTTACAACCTGTAATTAGGCTGAATTTAAATACAGCACGTTTCCAACTCAAGGCTCTGGAAGGCATGTAAAACTGTTTGCTGTCTGACACCCCTTATGCAAGTTTAAATGATACCACAATGTCTTGGGAAGTTGCATCTGAAAAGTAAATTGACTGGTACTCTGGAAGTTGATCCAACTTTAAGGTGAGAGATGTTTCAGATAACATGGAATGCGTAATTCCTCCCACTCATCCTCCTTCTCTTTCAATTAGGTCTAATAGTTTCTCAGAAAAATTTGGCTATGTGCTTTCAGTGTTTTGCCCCTCTGAAAACAAGCTGCAAACCTCTATTGCTTTTCATTCCCCGTGGATCCATCAGGAGGCTGTAAGTACTGTGATACACATAATATTTGAATGTGTCCCCCCAGGAGTCTTTAACAGGCAGAGTGAAGGCAGAATGAAGACTGAAAAAGTAGAGCTAGGCATATTAACAAGTTTGTTAGCAAGGATAAATCCTGTATTTACTACTTTGTACTGTGAAGGAACCCCAAATATTTGAGGGTTTGCATTCTGTGTTGAGTGTCTGGCAAGATCACACAACAAGCCTGAGAATTATTCATTGTCTTTCTGTGGCAACCTATCTCTAGTTATAATAACGTAACTCATTTTCAAAATTAAAACTGGAAAGCTGACAAGCAATCACCAAAGGATTGACTAAGGACTTTTTTTCCCATTGAGAATAATAAATTTACGCAAAATGAAATTTCAAAAATTACCAAAAAAAATGCAAACTGGTTTTAAACCTACTGCCTTCATGCTTCTGTTTAAATGTATGCTAGTAGACATTTAGCTTACTAATTGCCCAACAAGGAACTGTGCAACAGTTGCAGAGATAAACTGCCTTCGGTTATCTGACATCATGGACCGGCTTTTGTGCTGATCTGTATGTGAATGTGTCTGCCGCTGTAGGCGATGAGGCTGTGCTGGTTTACATGAGTTGAGATCTGCGAAACGAAAACAAATTTGGTTTTCTTCCTTCTGCGCTTACTCCCCCAGCCAGCCCCAATTTCATAAAATCCTGTTCCACCAGCTAATAACGATCGCCATCATCATCATATCCACAGCCCCAGGCAGACTCCCCTGCATGAGCCAGGAAGCGTGCGAGCTCCGGGCAGGCGTTCGGGCTAGGGCTGGGAGCTATCCCTGTGCCGAGGGGGAGATCCCCGTCCACTTCATGCTTGGCTGGCACTTTGTTCACCGCTGAATGCTCCCCCCTCGGAGCCTTTGTGCGGCGGCGGGGGCTGAGGTGTGAGGCGGCTGCCAGGCAATGGCCACGCCATGCCTGGACAGAGCATGACCAGTTTGGCTGCAGCCACTCACCGCCGGGCTTCTTGTTACATCACCATCAGCCCATGGCTTGGCGAGACAGAGCCAAACAGGCTCCTCGTTGTTTTTCCTCTTTTCATGGGCAAGAAGAAAGCCTGGGAAAAGAGCAGGGATCCCAGACCTTCCTTGAGAACAGCCGAATATTGTCTGCATGGTAATGAAGGGAACAAAACCACAAACACACAGAGCTCTCTCCCCTGGCAAGCCGGGACACACAAAAGCAGGGTGTGTAATCGGAAGGACTGGGCGAGGGCAGCACAGTGTGCGGAGGAAATAACCTCCAGTAACCCCCAGCTCACAGCCCGCTGCGGCTCCTGGGAAGACCAAGCACTTCCCTTTATCCTGTTTTTCATGGCAATGTCTTTACAATTGATTTGGAGAGTCTGTGTCAATATGGTAGCACAGCAGTCAGATCTCTTTCAAAAAAAATATTGTAACACATGGTGTGCATTTGTGATTCCAGTTTTCTATTACACCCACAAAGTCAAGATGGGTACATTTGCACAGCTCATCCTTGTTTTTGCAAGCTCCTGATATTTTCTTAAGAGAAAATGATTCCTTCTTTGCTCTGTTTTGAAATTCAAAAGAAGCTTAATTTTTCTGTTTGCAGTGTGGTTTTCATTGTTGCTTCTTTCAAAGGTGGAAAAATGGATTCACGTTTTATATACTTTGGACACCATAAGTACCTGAACCATTTCCATCTGTTGGGGACAGGTCCAGCTTCTGTGAAAATTCTGTTTCTCACAAAAATCCATCTCTTGGCAGCCAGGCATAGTGTCCCTATGGAAAAATACGGTTGTCATGGGAAACTGCGATCATGGAGAGAAAAACAAGTTTTGTGGATAATTAGGGGACTTGTCTCTCTGTACTATGAAGGCAGGCAGCAAGCTTGTCCTTTTCTGGAAACCGGAGCAGAGCTTGGCCATGGGGTGGTGAGCTCTTGGAGGACTCTTGCTGTTGGACTCTTCCGCCGCACCTCTGCACGGGCTGTCTTCTAGGACTCCCCAGGCAGGCATTCTCCTCCATGCCTCACTTTGTTCCCTGGTTCTGTTTCTGCTGCACATAATACTCCTTCTAAAATGTCAATAATGAGGATGTCATCCAGACGGCTAGAGGAACCCCTTTTACCCTAGAGCATCTGTTGGAGTTTTTAAATGAAAGCTATGATGTAGAGTTGGATGTATATCAAAATGAAGCCCTAGGATGTGTTACATATGTGTTCATTGCATACAAGACATCCATCAACTCAAGAGTTTCAGGGCTGCCTTATAGTCTTCCTCTGATATCTCTGCTCCATTTTTTTTCAATCTTACCTTTTTGATCAGGGTTGACCAGAACTGCGGGACAGAACTGTATCAGTGACCTGTGGAGTGGCATTCATACCTCTCCATCTCTGTTAGAATTTCTTTTCCTCATGTGCACTGCAAACTGTCGCCTCATAAGTCTCCTGTGATTGACCAACACGCTCAGGTTTACTCTTGCTTTCTTACATGTTGCATAGTATGAAAGACAGAAAGAAAGCTCTCTAGAAAAATACAGAACTTGTACTTTGTTGAACTACTGAATGCTGTTTATAAAGCCTTCCTGATCTCTGCAGTGATAAATTCTTCCACCAGTGCATGAGATCTGATTATAGCCTTGCACCATTACAAATGTTACCACTGGTTACAGAATTATCCACTAATTAAAAAGAAGTTGCTATAATTAAAAGAGTCTTCATTCAGACATGCTTGTACAAAGAAAGACCTCAGTTCATATTCTTAGTTGTGATAGTGGACTCTGACAGGCAGAAAATGGGAAGAATTGTCTCAGCTTCATACGCTACTGTGAGCTTGATGGTAATTAATTATGTAAATAGTTGTGTGTTGTTCATTTCTGTCGACAAAACACACATGCACATGAAGATGAATCATTGCTTTCCATAAGGAGCTAACAAGTGCAGTAAGTTTGCAAATAGTCTTGCAGGAAGTTTCTTGACAGTGCAGTAATGGTTGCAGTCCATTGTCCAAACTGACACTATCCAAGAACTATGTCAGTTCTGTAGTGGTATTAGCCCAGGTAGAACAAGGATCTTATAACCATATTTTTTTAACCTATAACTTAATTTGATTGACTAGAGACAAATAAAACTCATTTCTAAACACACTAGTCTTGTTCAAACCACGTCTACTTCTCTCGGAGTCCAACATATTCTTAGAAAACTACTGACAGGGATGTATTTTTCCTTACTTGGCTGAAAGATGGTAAAGTACAAAAGCAAAGCTCGGCTTCAGCAGCTTTTCCCAGCGATTAAGGAAGCGGTTCAAGCAGCTAAAATAGGCTGTATCAAAGCTTATTTTTCATTCAAGAAGTGTACATGCTGAGCCTGAAATCATTGTGAACCTAATTACATGTTGGACAAAGCACTGCTTCAGCTTTCAGATCCATGTATAACTCTTTAGTGCCCTCCTCTGTCCCAGTTTGGAAATGCCTACGTTTGGTAGGGAAACTGTTTAAATATGTTTAAGAAAATAATATTGTGACTTTATTATTAAATTGAAATATTACTGTTGTCTGTTTTATCTCTCAAATAAATCTGTTTGTCTTAAAAGTGGGGAAGGCGGCATTTCATTTATCTAGAGAACAAGAAATCAAAACCACTAAAGGACTGTGTGTGTGCTGTGTTTTTGTTTTAAATATTGTTTTCCAGGGGTCATAATGGTACTGACTTCTCAGTGAAGTATGTCGGAGAGGCAAGCGAAAAAAAATAAGTTAACAGTAAAACTAACCACTCTCTAGGTCAGTCAGATATTCTTCCATGTGGGTCATTTAGCATTGAACATTGTACACATTTCTCCTGGATGAAAGGGAGGACAGGTGTGCTATGTGTGCTATCTAAATCAACACATTACTCAGAGAAAGACTGAACGTAAAGGTGGTGGAGCCAATGCACAGGAGAATGAAGTCAAATATCTACCGTGTGTGCAGATGCAAGAAACTCACTTTTAGATGGCTTAACTGGCCCTGTGGAGAACCAGGGCAGCATCTCCACAGCTTCTCTGCCCTGGGACCACATCCCTGCAGCCTCACTGCGTGCCACTGTATGCCAGTCCCATACAAGAGCAAGAAGTTTTGATGCACAGTCAAGAGACTCAGATTTCCTTGGAGTTTTAGGAGATATTATCTGAAAGAGCTGTGGTTCTTGCTTGGAAAAGGATTGTTTCCTCACATCCTTGTACAAGTGCTTCTATAGTATTTCCTTACACAGTATCTATCTCATTTCCTTCCTAGTAAAGAACAATTTCCCCAAATGTTACTCTCTCATCTGCCTGTCACATCCTCCATGCAGGAATTGGAAATCACTGATAAATTAAGTTGCCACATTCCTGTCTGTCCTTTCTCCTTGATAATATGTAGCTTTTGTAGCTTTCATGAGCATGTAACCAACACTGATATGAGAAGTATCAATACAAGCAGCATGAAGGTGATTTTTTGGGTTTTGGGGGGGATTTCGTTCATTTGTTTATTTGTTTATTTGTTTATTTGTTTATTTGTTTATTTGTTTATTTGTTTATTTGTTTATTTGTTTATTTGTTTATTTGTTTTGTGGCTGTTTTGTTGTTGTTTGTTTTTGGCTTTTTTAGCTCTTATTTCATCACAATTTTCTGGGTTAATTTTGTGATTGTAATTTTCTGAGGTAGAGAGAAATTCAAGTCCTGCTTTCCACCAGTTTCCTTCTGCCATGCAATGTGTGCTAAAATAAGAGACTGCCCATCTGTCTTCCTGTGGTACACAGGTACTTTTTGCATGACTAAAATTGGATCTAATGTCCCACAAGACTTTTATATGGGTTAGCTTGTCTTAATATGCTTTAAAATCAAGTAAATGGAAGAAAGAGACAGTAACTAGAATATATGGGTCAAAGATTTCTTCATCCTTCAGATAATCCAGTTATTTTAAAAAGTAGCAGGAAGCAATCCTAAAAGCTGAGCTTACCCAAATCAGTTATAAACATTGATTTGAAATCCCTCATGAGTTTTATTTTAAATTTCAAAATAGTTGTGTAAATATTTTTGTAAATATTGTGTGTCTAAGTTGAAACCCCAAAAAAAGCTTGTTTGTTTGCTGTATAGAGTTCACTTTAGGATTAAGGCTTCAAGACCTTCACATGCACTACAGACATACTCACAGACCTCTAGACAGATGTCTGCCCACAGTGGTTCAAAACTAAAAGGAAGAGTGGATTCTCTTCTTAGATATAGCTAATTAGGAAAGGGGTGGGGGGGTGTATCATTGCAAAACAAAAACAGTGTTCCAGAAATGCAGTATGAAAGACAAGTAAGACCATGTTTCAAGGTCTTGCTAAGCATGAATCCATACTATTGTTTGTTGTATATTTCAGAGCATTCACCTGCTGACAGGATCTCCAAAGGCAGCACTACTGTGATCTCTCCCTCCTCCAGCACCCAGCTTATCCTGTTGTGCTGTCTGCCCGTAGTGACTCCTGAGTCAATTCCTTTTCTGTCACTGCACCTCTGTGAAGCTGAAGCACTAAAACATATGAGAACTATTATGCTGCTGTTTCTTTATCTCCAAACACCAGGATAGTTTATCTTCATCTGCCTTTTGCTGAAATAGATATTGGGGAACAGGGCTTTATATGGCTGCTGTTTGCAGCAATGAGAATTTTTGTAGCTGTTGCTAAGTGTTCAAAACCAGGATGTTGTCATAGTTGGCTAGATGCTTCTAGGTTTAACAAAAGGTTTTTGTGAGGGATAAAGGTAAGAAAAGATTATGCTTCTGTAGGTATTCAGAAAACTGAAACGAAAACAGTTTCTATCTAAAATAGACACAGCATAAATGGGTTTTGCGATATGGTGATTTTCAAATCTGTGGGATGCAGAATGACAGAAATAACCAAGAGAAAAGTCTACAAAGGACAATTATAAACAGGCGTGGGTGAAAACAGAGAGAGAATTCTAAGTGTTGTTCAAAAAGGACAACCTTTACCTGTGTGCTGAGAAACCTGCCCTTGTTATTTTCTCTTGCACTGAGTAAAGGTGGCTTTGAACACTTTTTGTAACAAGCTAATTTATATCCAAATATGCTGGCCTCTGGCAGTTTCTCATGCATTTGAAATAAGTCACAAGACCCCAGACTCTTGGCTCTCTGCTCAGGCCAGAAAGAGGTAACATAATCCTTTCTTTGAAAGAGAAATTGGTTACAATTCTATATTTATCCTGAAATAATATGAATTGTGTAGGATTAGTGTTCCTTACCGAGCTGGAGTAAGTTTCTCTACTGCCAGAGAAGTGCATGGCAAGCAGCAAACCAGTCCATTGCCTGCACCTCGCCAGAGTATCAGCACACAGAAATCAGAATCACACCTATTACACTTTCCAACTCCATCTGAAAAGCAGGAAAGATTAACCAGAATCTCTCAGCAGATGACTGTGATGTATTTGAAGACAGTGTAGAAAATATTGTAGATTTCTAAGTGTGCAAATATCTTGCTGTTATGATTTACAAATTAGATTCCTCAGTTCTACTGGGAACAGGCATATTTCCAACTGTAGGGTTCTTAGACAGGCTGTCCTGCTTTTACAATCTCTATGAATTTTTAGCAGGAACAAGTTTTCAAATCATAGTTGATTTATATTGGCAAAATGCAGCTTTACTTTCTTTTCTGTCAAGAACTGTTTTTGACTTGTTGGGCTGCAGCCTGAAGCTAGGAAATTTCACACAGGAGCTTGAACAAAACTAATATACTGATGTTCAGCACTGGTTGTGAAAGGGTTAGGCTCTCTCAGTTGCTAAATTTTTCTGCTTTGCTCAGAACTTTGCTCTTCTAGCAGAGAGATATTATTTTTGAACCGCATGCTTGGGAAAACCCAAACTTAATTTCACAGGGCAGAAGCCCCTAAAGGTCTTTGGTAACATCCAGATCAAGGCTTTCTCTCAAATGTGGTCTATTTCCCATTCGTAATTTACCATTTGTGTAGTTGCCATCAGCTGAAACTGCCAGCTCTTTGGAATGCTGAGCTGCTCTTCCTCACAAAGATGTAGAGCTTAATGCCACAAACTTTGTTTCAGCCTTCCTTTTCTAGGAAAGACAGCTCTTCACTTTTTCAGGTGACACTGTTGCTTGTCCTAAGTTATTGACTAAGGGTATATTCAACAACAGAAATGCAAATTAACTAGTTATATGTTAGATTAAATATAATTGTGTTCTTGTTCTAGGGCTACTAACTCTTCTAGTTTCTGAACTCTGAAAAATTTCTGTATTTTATGTGCCATTCCTGAGGCAAAAACACCTGTACAACAGATATAAGCAATTTTTTCTCCTCAAAGATGCAAAAGTTAATGAAGGGTAAACACTTCTTGTGAAGAGATCTCTATTTTTTACATGGATAAATCAGGCTATCTAGTAAAATTTAATTAAATATATTTGAAGTTTATATTAATTAGGTATATTTAGCATGTGTTTCAAGTGTTGTGCCACCAAAGGACATCAGAATAGCTGCAAGGAGGTAGGCCAGGCTGCCAGGAGTGATGGTGATTGGCATATTCATTGGATGCAGCGAGGTTAAAATGAAACCATTTTAGTTCAGTACAATCCAGAGCTCTTGCTAAATCTCAAAAAGAATAAATTGCAAGCTATCTTTTGGACACAAAAATAGCTGTAATCTTTCTTTAAGTTTTAAGATTACTGCACTATAAGAGGCATTTGAAGACATCTAGTTGTTTGCTTAACTATTCACTATTTTTTTTTCTCCTTTTGACTCAGGCCGTACAATGCTCTGGGTATTTTTTCTAACCTTTTCTCCAACAGATTTCAAATCTCTTAAAAACAAATCATGTCTCTGATCTCTTCTTCTGATTGTTTCTTCTATTTCCTGTAGATGACATTTGTCACCACCATCAAGTTTTGTCTTTGAGAACAGTGGTTTCTTACTTTCACACAATTTCCTTGGTGTATTTTACTTTCTGTTCGGTAGCTTTGGCCAGAATTTCTGGGGCTTGCTGAATTTTCCTCTCAGCTATATTTAGCAGCATACTTATATGTCTTCTCATCCTCATTCTCTTTTGCTCTAATTTTGGCCATAGAATTTCATTCTTCCTTCAAAGCTTTTTCGTTTTGATTCCCTAATCCATTCCTCCATCAGCTGATCCAGGATTTCTTGAGATCTTTGAAGCTTTTGTTCTGTAGCAAATCTTTTGCTAAAGCTCATCAGCTTTGACCTGGTGATTAATTCACTTCAGGTGCCTATGTCTTGTCTCTTTGTGCTGGATCAACTCTTGTCTCTTCTTCTTCCTTTCAGTTTCTTTCAAAGACCTTTTCTCAAAAGCCTGTGAAGCCTTGCATCTGAGCAGATTATGGTTCAGGTCTGTAGTATCCTTCTCCATGATCTGCTTCTTTCTCAGATGTTTTTCATGGAAACATTTCCTGTACTCATCTTAGAGCTTTGATCTTTTAAGTTTTGCCTTGTGCTTTGTTTCTTTCTTCTGTGCCAGTCTTTGTCATCTCATCTCTTAAAGCTGTTTCTTTCAGCCTGGCCTCCAGAAAGTCACTCCCTGTTCAGACTATTCCCCTTCCTTCCTTCCTTCCTTCCTTCCTTCCTTCCTTCCTTCCTTCCTTCNTATTTATTTTAACAAACACACAGGAAAAGGATAATGATGCTAAATAATGAATTAAAACCCCCGCTATAAAGAGAAACCTGGGAAGATTTCAGAGTCCTTCTGTAGGTGTGGTCTCTCTCCTCCTCGGAGCTGGTCGGTGAGGGCGTGGGCCCACCCCCGGGCCTCGGGGAGAAAATTCTCCTGATGTGTTCTGATGTTGTTGAAACAGTTCAGAAGAGAAGAAGGGGAAAAAAAACCAAAGTCCCAGGAAACAAAATTCAGCTCTCCGTCTCACGCCAAGAGGGAAAAAAAAACCAGCTGGCTGAAGAAAAAGCAAGCAGGGTGCTCCCTTCGTGCCTTCTGCAGTCAGAAAAAAACACTGAGGAGTATATCTCTGTGTCCTTGAGAAGCTGCTTTGGAAAGTTCATCTGGGTTTTTTTTTTCAAGCTCAGTTTAAAGGCACAGAAAAGGCACAGTACTACTTTTTGGGCATAGAGCGTGATAGGGGATACACATGATAGAGTCACCCCAAGACACTTCCTTTTACGTGAGAGTCACCTGTGGGCCTTTGTGGGCTCCGACCTAGTGTTAGCCACAGCTGTGAGTGCTGCTGGTACTTGAGTCCAACGACTTAAGGACCTGAAGAGAAATGTCCAACCTTAAAACCCTTTGTGAATATAGCCTCTAATTCTGTCAGTGTGGTGAACCACACTTTCAATGAGGAGCTCTTGGACCATCTGCTGAGAAAGCTCACCATGGAGCTCAGCAGTGTACCACAGAAGGCTACTTGGCTTCTCTGCTTTGGAATCGTGCTAGGGAGCAAAGTGCTAGGGGATCATGTTCTTCAAGGCTGGTACCATTACAAGAGATTTCTGGGATTTACACCATCAGAAGCTCTTTTTTAATCTCAGCATGTACATCAAGCAGTATAATGAAGAGTGTTAATCCACGCTGGAAGTTATGAAGATGTAGGTTGCTGTGAGTATGTCTTTAATCAAAAATCAAGACGCATAGTCTTCTCAGGGACAGTTTTCTCTTAAACCCCCACTGAAAGAAGCTATGTTTTTGTTAGTCCTATAAATGACTTTTAGCTGATTTTGACAAGAAACACTTTATTTTCAATATTACTGTAATATAGGGATTTTAGTCAGTTTTTAATTCTCTGAAAATCAGTGTATTGTATAAATTTTCTTCAATTTATTAACTTTATTTCCTTGCTTTCTCAACATAAGCTCTGTTTGATGGCTGAGGAGTCTCCATTGGACATGTTCTTAAACTTGTCCTCAGCATTAAATAAATACTGCATACTCTCTTGGATGCTTTGGTGTGAATTTTCTTAGGTAATACTCCATTGTTTAAAATTCGACTCAGAAATCTTGATTATTTCAGTACTCTGATACAGTTTCTTTACACCTGCAGTTTTTTTAAATGTGAAAAAAACTCCCTAAAACTGTGAGTTAACAATATTGCCAGCTCATCCTTCCATTTTGTGTATATCTGTCCCTCTCCTGCAACAGATAGAATGTTTCATAATGAAAAGAGTTCTTGTCCTCCTTACAAGTAACAGACATAATTAAGTCTTGAGACTGTGTATTTAGACAGCTGCTAAACTTAACCTCAGATCAGAGAGCACGTGGAGAATGATGCAAATGAAAGCAGACGGCCTTCTCAAACTATTTATCTCTGAATTCATAAAGTTGTGTGTGGAAATGCTATGTATGGAGATGAATTACAGAGGGACCAGTTATGTCTTATGTAAAAATCATGTTGACGGAAACAAGGGGAAGAAAATACAATGTTACTAATCAAAATGCTGTCAGAGTGTTGAAAATTGGAGCATCCTTATCCAGAAACAGCAGTATTCCTTGTGGAAAAACAATTTCAATGAAAACAACCCCCAAAATCAGTCTATTGAGGATATTTATGCCAATGCTATTCATATTGTTTCTTAGCGCCTCATATATCTCTCCAATGTATAAAAAAATACATTCATCTCAGTTTTAGAGATGAGGAACAGAAGAGGATGAATGAACACAGCAAATCTGCTGAGCAAACAGATCTCCTGTCTTTTCTGACGGGTTACCGCTGATGTGCTTTTCCTCTCTGACACGCTATCTAAACATGTGTGTATTTGTAACATAGTTTTGATGTATATTGGCATAACTGCACCCTGAGGTACTTGCCATACAAATGTTTACATTATCAGTGATGGCACTTACTCTGAACTGAATTAGCCTCCTTTCTTCGTGTTGTGACAGGTGGTGGGGAAATTTGGCTTAAGGTTGACCTAAGATATACATTTTCTTTGCACGATATTTTTGTCTGAAGTATTGAAGGATCAGCATTTTGCTGAAGATACACCTCTAAAAAAAAAAGGTGTGAACATTAGTTCCTTGGTCCCTCACATCATTTAGAGCAGACAGCTTCAGAAGGGATGCTGGACTGACACACAGTGACTAGGCCATTTGTGAGAGAGCACGAAATCTCCTCTGCGTCTCTTTCTGTAGCCATGACATATGCTTCTCACTGATGCTGCCAGATATTTTGGCCAGAGTTTATGTGCCATATCCTTTCAGTAAACTACAACACTACATAAAATAGGCAAGAACATGCTATTTGAAGGTGATATTAATAGTAGGAATAATATAATTTACATAATATTAGTGTTTATTAAGGCACGTAAAAGAGTCACTGTGCTGCCTATTTAGTCTCTTAGACTATAAAAGGGTCTTATGCTGCTGATGAAAATGCACTCCTAAAAGTTCATCAAATCACTGTCTTTTTACTCTTATTTTCTGTGGGCATGGCACCATATTATTGAGATGCAGAATAACTGGCATAGTCAGTGATACAATAATGTCTGTAGGTACTTGAATATCAAAATATCTGTACAGATAAAGTACCAGTCTAAGTAAGAGCCAAAGACAAATATTTTGTGATATTTCATTCCTTCTGCCCAGGATGGCTACATAAGCAAGGAGGTCAGGCTTCCTTCTCACCTGCTCGTGAGTTGCAGCTGTTCAAATATATCTATCACGAAGCAGCATTAGAATATATAGCTATGAGAGCTAAAGGAGAAGTGGTTTATTGTTTCCCGCTGTCACCGTTTGCTACTCCTGCAGTTTAGCTACAACCTTTGGCTGCTGATGTTATGTGTTTGTTCTATAGGATCTGAAATAGAGATGTGAGTTTCATACTTCAGGTTAAATATAGCCGGCCATAAAATTTCACTGGGAAACCAGGCCGCAGTTAGAATACATCTTTCATGATGCAGTCCGATACAGTCAGTGGGGCTGAAGGAGATAAAAGAATTAAAGACACTGAAATACTTTTTTTTCCATTTCTTTTACTGAGGACATAAATTAAGTATATGAAACAATGGCTATCTGTTATGAGAAATGCTGGAGGTGAAAGGTTTCGCACATTTGGACCAAGGCAGAAGTTCAGGGTGGATTGATTGTTTCACATGTAGTAAACAGCAATGGCTGCAAGCATAAGGGAAAAGAACATGTATTTGACAACCTTACATTAAACCTAAATAAACCAGGTCTTCAACTGGCATAGAAAGGTGTCTGTCTACTGATTCTGACAGAGATTTACTGGTGTACATGTGGCTTGTCCTGGGAAAATGTTTCTTTGAATATCAGTGGGTGTTAGGAGATTTTAAACATAGAGATGTAGTTGATCAATACAATAAATATTTAACCTTCCTCAGAATCTTTGCAGCCTGGATGTTGGTTCATCTTATGCCAGAGAAGAAGCTAACTTTGACGTTCAGATCCCGGTGTCTGAGGGGTTTGAATCTGCTATCACAAAGGCAGTCCCTTGAAAGCTATCCTGTGTTGGCCCATCTGCTGAGAGAGAAGCCACCTACCAGAGCAAAATGAAACTTTCGCCCTTTGATGGTAAACATGTATGAACTGTGAGAGCAAATGCTCTTATTGCCGATGCTTAAATTTGTTTTGACTATCTCAAGGTTCCAAAAAAAGACCAAAATTTTGGAAGACAAGGCTGAAGGGTTCATGGAGCAGGAATTCCTGTTTCCTAGTTCAAGCAGCTCAGCCCATGTGGGTTTTGCCATCATACCCACCTTTTTCCCTTAAAGCTGCCTGTGGAAGCAGGCGGCATTCTGGATGGACTCCAGTAGGGAGCACTAGGAGGCTATTGCACATGCAGCTGCTGGGGAATTGCACTGAGATCAAACTGCTTGAGGATTAATTTGTTTCTGCTGTTTTGTCTTTTAAAGGTGACTGTATTAATCTGGAAAACAACAGTACCTTTTATGAGTGATCAAAGCTGTCATGTAAGAAATTGCGGGGAATTTAACATATTCAAGTGATCACCATGCTGGGTCGGACCACTTTCCTAAGAGAGGCACTTTAAATACAATTTCATTTTGAGAACACCCTACGATTGCAGCAGAATCATTTATAATGTGATTGGGGTCAGAGATTTTATCTCAAAGTATGTCTCGCTAGTGACTGGGTTTCATGTGTTATTGGTTGTGAGGAAGACTCTAATTATGTTTCCACGCTGTGTGGGGACTGGTTAACACAAAGAAATCTCGTCTCCTTTTGTGTTGTGCTCAGCCCAGCAGTTACTTTTGTTCTAAATTGGGCCTGGCAGCCTCTAGGGTGAATGATTGACATGTCAATGTGCTAACAGAAGCCAGAACCAATTCTCTTGTCTGACACCTCTTTTCCTCTTCCGAATATTAAAGAGTGACCCAGCTGAATGAATGAAAAGTGCACGCATCCCTTGTGGCTCTGTGCAGATGCTCAGAGATGACAGCAGGATTTGCCCAGGAGAGGACACAAGCCCATAAAGCCATCTGGTATTATGTAGTGAGCTTAATGTGTTCATTGACTTGGCCAAATGTTTGGTAAATCAAAAGTTGACAGGGAAGGATTCGTAATATTTACGCTTAGAATACACTCAACACATCACAGAAAAAAATAGGAGTCCTAGATGTAGTCCTAGAAACACATCAAGAAGTACAGCTCAGATTTAGAGCTGGGAAGTTGGGCAAGAAAAATATAAAAATATTTTAGTTAAATACAAGTCACAAAGCAGTGATTTGCTCTAAAAATGCCTTCAGTTATACTGTGATTGATTTCAGATAACACAGGTTATTGATGATCACCACTGCCTTTTATAGTACAATTTCCCAAAGCGCCCAAATGAGCCAGCCTTGGAAACCATTTTGCAGTCATTTGATATTTATCAGTTCGTTATTCTGATTTGGTTGAATCAAATAATCTGGTCTTTCTTAGTCTGGATTATGTAATATTTATTGTTATATTGCATACTAAGACTATTAAATGTGTAGCCGGACTGTTAAGACTAGGTGGTAAAATGCATAACCAAGAAGCAGATTTCTTTATTTAATCATGTAAATTTTACTTATTCTTTCAAAAAAATAGATTTTATAGTATATGATTTAAGATTTCCCACATAAATGTTTCTTTTATCTCTAGTATCTCAGCCAGCAATTCTGCCCCAACAGGCAACCAGAAAAAAATCCATATTAACGTGCAATAGACTTTTTCTCTTTGTGAGGTTTAGATCTGGTTCAAAGACAAAAAATTCTTTTCTCACTACATTTTGCATATCATATTTTTTATCTCCACTACAGTAAAAATGCAATCCATTTTCACCTTCAGTGCCTTCCTCATCTTTTGAAGAAACTGCGGTTGAATACCCTTTGTATTTTCACAATATCCCAAAGACTGGCAATTTTTGGCATCCATACAGGAGACTCTTGTATCCGTGCATTGAGCAACTTTTGCACTGATTATTGCAAACCTTTTCCCTAATCACTTCCTGTATTTTCTTTTATACTATATGACAGCCCAGTCAGATTCACCTGGTTGCTGTGAAGCCATTTCGTCTTGCTCTTCAAATCCTTTTGTATGACCCCGCTTGATTACCCAATTATGTTATTTTCTCATCTTCCACATTCTTTCCTATTACCCTAAGGGCCCTTTGCAGTTTCCTTTTATTTCTTAGCTGTTGATGTTGCTCCCATTTTTATTTTGCAAGCCATAAATCTCACCTAACTTTGCTGTCTAAGACCTATATGTATAATTTAAACCACATCTTTTAGTTCCCCTATAGTTAGTGGAAAGAAAGGATACCTTCAGAGCACATTTATTTTGTTTTATCTCAGTTTAAGATAAACACCTAAGTTAATTGTGATGACTTGCCCTCTGGATGTTCTTTCCACACATGGGAAGTCTACACAACCAGTTTGGTTCATACCTGACAAAGCAGGGAAAACGAATCCCAGTTTTAATCAGTTTGCTCAGTGTTCCCAAGTGCCTTATTCCCCTCTGCCTCAGTACCTTAACCTCCTCCCTGGAATCCATTTGATATTGTTTTCTTCACCTAAGTGTGCTATTAAAATTTAAGCCTTCAAGGAACTATGTAAACTGTTACTGTAAACATCCACTTGAGAAAAGGAAAAAAGTTTAATTTTAAAATAATTTTTTGTTGACTTCACAATGCTTCATACTGAACTTTTGTTTGTAGGGCATTGGGGTATTGCCATGTTTCTCTCAGAGAGTGCCTTCCTGCTCTTGTACAAAGGCTTTATGAGCAGAAGGGTGTTCAAGCTTACAAATTAAACCAGCAATTTGTGACAGAAGCCTGAGTAACACCTGTTACAACAGTCCCCCAGAGATGGGGTACCCTGGACAGCCAGCACTGTCACATGCAGACTGATGGTTCCAGCCTGAGGTGGCTATGAGTTATTTAAATACAGCATGGAAAATATTTTTTCGTATAAGTTATCTGTTTGAGCAGAACCCCTTCACTACATTACAATAGTAAAATCAATAATTTAAAAAACCTGCCTGTAACGTTTGGTTTTATATTATTTCAGAAAAAAAATCTGATTAAATACTTTAAGTTAAAAAAATTCTTTACTCTTGCATCCTAAAAATAGCCAAGTAGTTAATTTCTAAACAATTACATAGAGAATCACTCTGGGATTAGACTTTTGAATGACAAAATTCAGATGCAAGCACTTTTATTAAATTTTTCTTTTTTGTATGTAAATTAATAACTAAATAATTGTGCCACAGAAACAGTAGGTGCAAGGTTCATAAAGAAAGTAGACCTGCACTTCACAGATTTATGACAACTCAATGATCAGTTTCACTGAAAAACAAAAAAGAACTTTTCATCTGTTGTTTGCAGTCATATGGGTTGTGCCCTTCCATCTTAAGCAAGACAAGATGATATATTTAAATGACAAAATAATAAAGAGATTCTTTTGTTAATATAGCTTCTTCTGCTGGAATTAAAATATATATAATAATTATCTTATTCCAAAGGGCATTAACTTGCTTCAGTAAAAATGTTTGGTCTCTCTTGTGCATACCAGTTTCAGCTTTGAAACTCACAGAAAGGGCTTAATTTCAGAGAATCACAGAATGGTTTGAGTTGGAATGGACATTGGAGATAATCTGGTTTGAACCCCCACTGCCATGGGCAGGGACACCAGATTGCTCAGAGTCCCATCTAGCCTGACTTCGAACACTCCCAGGGATGAGGCATCCATAACTTCTCCGGGCAACCTGTTCCAGTACCTCACCACCCTCCCAGTAAAGAATTTCTTTCTAGTATCTAATCTCTTTCAGTTTGAGGCCATTACCCATTGTCACATCACTGCATGTCCTTGGGAAAAGTCCCTCTCCAGCTCTCCTGTAGACCCCTTAGGTACTGGAAGGCTGCTCCAAGGTCTCCCTGGACAGTGAGCAGGTTCTTCTGTAGGCTCTGCCTCTACAATGTTCAGCCAAAGTGGTTCTGGTGCTGGAAACTGAATAGAGATCACTGAGTTTTCTCACACTCGTGTGGACAAATTCTGCCTGTGAAAAAGCAAAGTGGGTGTGTGTACATATCAATTCTTCCGGGTAAGCCACTCTCAAAAATGAAATACAAACAAAAAATCTGGCAGGAGAAAAAAGTTCAGTCTGGGAAAGCTTTTCTAACAACACAGAGTCCAGACCCCTCCAACAAAGAGAGTTAGTATCAGATTAGTGTCAAACTATTGAAGACTCAGCTGCATTCCCGTATTGAATGCTAAGAGAATTTGTCCTATTAGGATTGGATTTAGGGAGGTGGGAGTGCAGACAGGCTTGAGTTTCCAGCTGCCAGGGCCCAAGCAGAGAAACTGTGCAAGTGGGGAAGGTCTCAGCTGAATGGTAGGGGACATGCTGATTGTTGATGCATTTCCGCCATGGAACATACCTCTGTATCTCTGGGATGTTTAGAATAAGATGTTAGGTTGTTTACTGTCCACTGCCAGGGGAGACAAAGAATACCTGTTGCAACAGAGAGAGACGGATGCCCCCAGAATGGAATTAAGACAGTTTCAAATGGTCTGAACCACCAGAGGATTTCTTCTATTAAATGAGATCTTAATTTTAACTACTAAATCTGGTCTACTAAATTTTCCCCTCAGTATGTGCCATGACTAAAGCAAAGGCAGTTACAACGAATCCATTCAAATATGGGTAAAGGACACAAAACCAGGAAAGGAAAAATGAGCAAGTATGTATTATACAGGCTAGAGAGAAATGCTCTTCCATACAATTTTCTGCTGCTCAGTAAATATTAATTAGATTTTGGTGTGGGGCCCTTTCAGGATACAAATGAATATCTTAGCTATTGACAGCTATGAACAGACTATTTGGAGTTATAAATGGAAATAATTTATTTACTGGCATGATGAAACCTAGAAACCTTTAGTGAAAGACAGCAGTTAAGGGACACAGTAGTAAAACTGGCAGAGGGAAAGGTAGAAGAAATATTACTGAAAAAAGGGCTTTCTATTCTACATTTCAAAAGGAGTAAACATAAATGATAAAACATGCAGCATGGATTTAAGGTTAGGGATTGAAGGGAGATAAGGAGCTTAAGCCTGCTGCTCTAGCACCAACTGGTGCTGTGCATACGCTCCTGTGGCATCTCATGAGGTTGAGTTTGTGTAACTGCACAGGAGACCCCGGCACCAGACAGGGAAAGGAAAACAATCACTTTATCAGCTGGGCACACCACAAACTCTGGCTTTCCAGTTTCTCCTGCAGGTTAAGTAAGAGTAATGAGAGCTTATCAGTGCCTTGATTAGACACAAGGCCAAGCATTACCCTTTTCCTGGCAGAATTAACCTTTCTAGTGAAGAAGTGGTCCTGCCTTCGTTTACCTAAGTGTGTTGCTTTTATTCACAGCTAAAGTCAGTACAGGAACCACTGTGAACATTGTTACTCAGGTGGAAAGCAGATTTTCAAATGTTTAATTTATAATTATTTCTAAGTAGAAGAAATCCTACTTTAACAAAAAAACCCTCTCAACTCCTACATAAGCAATTAACAAAAAGTGCTTAAAAAAGCACTTTTTTTCTTTTTTTTTTGTTAAACTGATGTAATTTTGGGAACAGATAGGGTCTCATTCAAGGGTGCAGTGTCTCAATTTCGTGAGTGTCCTCATGCTAGCAAAATTCTTAACAATAAATTACTCAGAATGTAAGTTCTGCTTGAGTAATGTTTATAGAAGCAGGCTCTGGGTTTCTCTGCTGACTGTGCTAACAAGAGTGTCAGCTGTGATTTTGCTTCTTGTGATATGGATTAGATCCAAGCTGAATTTGACTTTTTTCCAAGTCAATTATGAATTATCTGAAAACCAAAGCAGCCAAATGAAATCACCCTGAACTTGAAAAAGAAATTAAATTGCTTGTACACTCAAGAAAGAAGAGAATCTCGCTATTTTTAAGAAGTAGGAAACAAATTTATTTTGTGGCTCGGGTTGTTCGTAAGAAGATGCTCAGATATTCTGTTGAAGAAGGGTCAGTTAAATAAAGAGTAATGGAAGCAGCGAGGAAGAAAATATGCAACTAAACATTTTCATAGGCCAAGTATTGTGTAACATTTCAAGCCATGTACTACGAGCATGTTTCCTTATGCAAATAAAAAACCCCAAGCAACAAACCAGCAGCACTCTGAAAAGCGTGTCTTGGAGCCTTGATGTATGAAACAGCTGTGTAGCTTGGGTTCACCTCACAGATGAGGAAACCAGCTTCTGTTTCTTTCACAGCTCTGATTTGCTCTGTGTCACACCACTTTCCTACCTCAGGTTTTTACTATCAGTATAACTGGAATAAATAAAGTGTGAGGCTTAATGTTAGCAGATTTGAAGCACATGCATCTCCGACTTAAATAATTTTAATCTCACCTAGCTGCATGGGTAGAATGAGATGAAACAACAACAGATGTCTTCATCCCACCCATAGTGCCATTTTTGTTGTTTGCCACTCTGCCACTGCAAAGCAGGTGAAGTATTCCACAATACTTTCTATTCTGAATGTGGACCAAATGATTGAAAACTTGTTGAGAGATCTGTAACTGAATTGTATTAGGTCAACAATTTTTTTACATCCACAAAGATAAAGATGCAGTTGTAGCAAGAGTTTAGAATAAATGATGATCCATCCCAGCTGAAGGCAGTGATAAAATGCCCTTGGACTTTTGTGGGTGAAATTTTATTTTGAAATGTTTTTTAATTAATTTGGTTTGGTTTTGTTCTTTCAGTGAAACAAAAATGTGAGGGAAACAAACAAATTATATTCCACCTGCAGTTCAGTTTATGAATCCATTGAATCTAGTTTACCTTCATTTTATTTCTTTCATATGATACTTATAAGCAGAGTTTTATCGATCATCTTTTTTTCATCCTCCCTGTGTTTTCCTGGGAATAGATCTGCTTCTAAATCAGGCAGATACTGTAACTGTCATGAAATATTTAATGATTTTTCTAATCCTTGTGACTTGAAATAATTCTGAAAAAAAGATTTATGTGTCCATTAGTACATTATTGTTTGCTCAGTGGCAAATGAAAGTTCAAATAATGCAAGTGAGGCAGAATATTGAGAGATTTTAAAAGCTGTAATTTTTCACAAGTTGAATTACTGAACTGTTATTTTATAAAGCTGTATTTATTAAAATTCCCCCACCCCTTGTGTATTGGGCTATGATACACATTTTTCTCCTCCTTTGTTATGCACAAAATGTCGCCAAAGTTTATTACAATTTAAATTTCGGTTTCATCATCAAGAAGTTATTGCTTTATTTCCCTTCTGGCCTTCATATAATAATCTTTTCTTCTTATCAGACTTACCATTATTAATGGAAAAATTTCCTAATATTAAAATAAAGGGATTTACAGCTATTGAGTAGTTTATGTCACATGAAATGACCAGAAAATACAGTTTGGGAAGGCTGCACTAAACTAAATTACCTCTGTCCAAAGATGCTTACTAGTAATAGATACTCATTTTCAAATTCATTCTGTGCATTAAAGAAGAACTAATTATGCTGGTAATATCCAGGTAAAATTGCCAAGATTATGGCAGTGATCCTGCTATTATAAGAGAGGAAGGCAGTACAGACCAGCAGCAGCAGCAGCAGCATTGATTTATGTGCAGATACTAACTTTCTCTTCAGCATAGTATGTTGTGAAGAAAAGCCAGTTTTCACATCCCCAAATCTAGTCAATTCTATCATTGAAATGGATTTTATGTCTTGGTCATTCAAGACACCCTTTTGATTTCCTTGCAGAGTAAGAAGTTTAAGAATAAAAGATTCTTTCACACCAGAATACTAGAAATTTTGTGTGTTCCAAAAGGAGGAGAAATCTGTGAGGTGGGATCAAATCCTTATTTTTATTCTGGGTGAAAGAGCCCATAAATAAGGATGGATTCCTCTTGGGCTAAACTTTTTTATTATATATATATAAAATATATATATATATCTCTTTAAAGTCATCAGTTTCTGAGTGAGGGAGTCTGAGAGACAGTAAAACACATCGTAAAGTCTCCTACATTCCTGTTCCATTTGGGGGTAATGAACACAGCACGATACCTTGTAAGTTTTTCTTTAGAGTCTCTCAGTCCCAGTAATGTGATGATCAATTTATAGAAGCTGAGAAGACCCCCCCGCATGGACTTGTGCTGTTTAGTCCTTATTCTGCTGAGATGTTTGTGTAATGATTTTTGGCTGAACTTGTTCAGTGAACAAGTTTTACACGTAGGCCGTAGGTCACATTGCTTGTGCTCTCCCCTTCCGAACCAAAAGGCAGATGGCAGCCAAAAAGATACCCAAAAGAAGCAACCAAAGTCAGAACCTGGCAACCTTGTCTAAGATTTATGCAGGATGAGAACAGTAATGCTATGAGATGAATGACCCCACAGTAATAATTGTTTGGCTCCTAAAGGGAACCTTAAAAGTTGTGGACAAACACCAACCTGTCATTGCTTTTCAAGAGGAAGCCAAAGAACACAGTGAAGACTTAGAGTAGCTGTTGTTCCTTTCCCCCTGGGCTGCACACAAGAAATCCTGGACATACAGCTACCTCTTGACACATTCCTCGTGATTCTTGTGAGTGTTTTGGCTTGCGAAGATGAGCAAGTGCCACCTGTGACAGATATCACTTCTCCTTCCAGAAGGTCTCATCCCGAGTCTTGTTACATTAACTGCTGAGACAACCACAAACATAACCTAGGCAAACAGTCCATGGGAAGGCAAACATGAGGAGGTCTTGCTTCAAACACAAGGAATTGCTTCAGAGCAAGTTTATGCTATTTCCTTAATTCATTTTGGAACTGAACAGGGTGAGTTTTTTTGCTTGAGTTTTTTAAAATCAGTCCTCCACAGAGAACTACTAAGAACATGGATGTGGAAAAGTAAGGCTTGGGAAAGTCAGAAGCAACTGCAGCAGCTACTGAGCTTCATTAGTGCTTCAAAAACGGCTGCTCTCACTACTGGGCAGTGACAGATACTCGTTAGTTCATTTGCATGTCTTTGGCTTTCAACTGGATCCCAAAATTTTCTTGAAAGCTGCCACTCATGTTTTTTGGCAGCACAGTGCTAAACAAGAGACTGCACAGGATAACCCTTCTAACTGATTAGACTGTACATGTTCACTGAATGAACATTAATTGAATATTACAACTATACTTTTGGTTAGGTCAAAGTCAAAATCAAAGTTAGTAACAGGATGTTAGGAACAAGAACAGAAGGATGGATGGATGGACGGACGGACGGACGGACGGATGGATGGATGGATGGATGGATGCTTTTTCATAATCCACCAGGAAAGAATAAAACACGTCATAATCCTGATTTTTGCTCTTAGACTTTTCTGTCCTTTTTCCTATCCAATGCCCAATTTTTTTTTACAAACATGGTCAATCCTTTTTGCTTCACTGTTTCCCCCTGCAAAGTTTATCCAAACAAAGGCAGTACAAGGGGCCTAGACAATTTCTGCATCTCTTGCTGGAGGAGTTGCTGTCTGAAGCCCTATTTCTAAATCCAAGATTTACTTTCATTGTCTGTCAGACAGTGTTGATTACCGAGTTAGAGGAATTGATTCATGAGGAAAGGTTAAGGAGCTAAATACAAATAGCTTGGCTGCACGATGACTAAGACAGATGGGAGCATCATAATAGCCTGCAGAGTACGATTGCACTGAGAAGGAAGGGCCTCTGGGAAAAGGCGTAGAACATAATCTGGCTCATTTTGAGTCTTCCAATTGTCACCAGAATCGTTATGGTGAAAAGAGAAGCAGGTGGCTGCTTTACATACTGTTTTGAATTTAAACAAGTCTCAGCAGAAGTACTTAGTCAGTTATGGGTTATCACAAGAGTGCAATATTTGCCCTGCTCCTTTAGATCAAAACTCTATCTAGCTGCAAATCCTGCCTCCTGCAATGCCATGAATCTGATGCTCTGGAGCAGAGCAAATATGCAGGGTTCCTCCCCTTGGTCTTTTCCCAGTTCCCAGCAGTTTGTGGCATAGGATTTTCTTGAGGTTTTATTAAGACCGTTACATTTAACAACCACAAATTAGCCCAGCCCTCCATTATTCCTCTACTTTTAAGCCCATTATTATTTTTGCCATTGGAAGTGATTTCCCCAGTTTAGATATGCATGGCATGCAACTGTTGTCTAATCAGTAGACTGTGTGTTCTTGGCTGTTATGTTGAAAGTTTCAATGGTTGTTTTTTCAGTCTTACAGAAAAAAGGCTTTATTTCACTTGCCTTTTTTCTAGGCTGTGTGGGCATGGTCTATGTGGCCACTTTTCTTAAATTCCTCCCCTAAACAGCTATTCCACACTTCCCGTTATGTTTGTTGCCTTTTTTTGTCCCCTTTTAAAAATCAACTACGTATTTTCATTATATTATGTATCTGGGGTGCACCCAGTGTTCAAGACGTGAGGCTGTCATAAACTGTGGTTTGTGGATTTTTTGAATGCTGCTGAGCAGGGATGACATTCACAGTGCTATACTGTGACACACCATCTCTTTCCTACATAGTGGTAATAAATCATACTGTGTTTGTGTCAGTGTGGTTGTTTTGTCCCAGGTGTTTTACCTTGAAGCACTGGATGTTGAAAATGGGTTATTTTCTCTCCCACTCTAATATTTGGAGATGTGCAACAGGGAGAGATAACTCTTTTACTTCTCTGTCACCAAGTATAAGAAAAAATATTTTTCTTTCCTTGTCCGAAGTTCAGCTCTCATGGAGAGGGTGGATTTTAAAAGGGTAACTCTTGCCTTGGTCCAAGAGCCAGAGCCATGGCATCACTGGACAGGCAGGAATTCCTATTTTCAATGTTCTTTCTCTGTGTACAACAGCTTGCTGCATTCAGGAGCAGATATAATGTGAGAAACATGAAGAGTGGAGGATTTGTATGGGTGGAAAAGAGGGAGCGAAGGAGCAGATTTGCAGAGGGGAAGACAACAACAGAGAAAAGGCAAGTCCGTTCACTGCAGCAATGCTTTTGGTAAAATATCCACAGGTTATTTTAGACCATGTGGGACCAATGCACAGAGCATTGATAGGGTTAGAAGCTATTCAGCACAGATATAAAAGTAAAGTTCAATTAAACCCATGGACAAATTGCCTGAGTTTGCAAGGAGCTTTATCAATAAGTGCACAAACCTTTATTTTGTAACGAATATAACTTTAACCTAGAGAGTAGCATACATGATTTCTAAAATCTCTCTGATAAAACCTCTTTGAAACTGAAAGGACTCCAAGTTCCATTTACATCAATACCTTCCTAAACAAGCAGGACTTATAGAAGAACATGTTCTTGCTAAAAATAAACAGTTTCTGTTCAAAGATATTCACAAGATTAGGAGAATACAGGAATCTGAGAAAAAGTGCATTAGTATACATACATAGTTTGTACTATTCAGTAGCTGTCATACTATATGCAAAAAGTGATGTTCAAGCAATTAACATATTAATGCTAACATCTCAAACTATAATTTAACTGAAGCTTTATGGCTGAGACACAATAAAGATAAGAAATTGTCAGGCACTCACTGTTCTTTAGGAAATGTAAAAAAGAGAATGTAACTTGAATATGTCATGGTACTCATTTCACTTTATAATCTTCAGAGGCTTTCCAGAAAAAAACCTCAAATATCTGTATTTTTATCCTTATGTACGTAAAAGAATATCTCCCATTGTTATGATTGTGAGCTTGAAAGCTATAGCTGGGTGAAAAAGATTTCCCTAAGTAAAAACAGAACACTGCCTAGTGTACTAATATGGAAAATTGTTCATGAAAAGCACTTTTCATATGAAATCCTAATTATAAATTATGACTTTCAACAAAACCATGACATGAATATAAACACAGTCAAAATAATGCACTTACATTGATAGTACTACGGCGGACATTGTGTGTAATATTTTCAAAACCGCTGACAAGCAACTCTGGGTAATTTTGTAAAAACTAATAGAATTGCACCTTCACATTCATGAAGTACATTATAAATATGGATTTTATCCAAACATTTTGACATCCATTTTTAATGGACTCCCCCCACACACAGTGCAAAAGAGACATTTGTAACCTAAAAAAAATCAGCCTACCAAGTGTTTAGTTGCAGGGTATCAACTGCCACTTATGACAAACTGCTTTCTCTACATCTCTGTTTTCCTGTAATCAAATTACAAATGGAGGTCATGGTTTTTTTCATAGTATGTCATTGGATTCAGAGGGAGCCACTGTAATTTGATATGCTCTAAATTTCTATGCTTTCTTTCACTGTCTAGCCTAGTGAGGAAAAAGACAAATGTAACACCATTTCCAGACTCTTTCTTTATTTTAGAAGGAAATTTATCTCTACAGGCCTGAATGTCTTTAGTATTATGATTTTGATTTGGAATGGTGAATTAAGACACTGATAAACATGAAACATTTTTTTACATGAAGGAAAAGATGCATGAGCTATTTTTCTGTTTTCCTCTCTGGGAACAATTCCAAGCTCTCCTGGTTCATATACAGCACTGTGAAATAAGACAGTTCAAATACTGAATGCAACTGCCTTCCTTTTGCAGTACATTTTTTGTGGTGTCCCTCATTTTCAGAATTCATGGACTTCATGATAAAGAAAAAAAAAGCTAAATATTACTTTGTAACTTCCATTTTAAAACCACTTGTACTTTTATACAATGCTTCAGAAGGAAGAATAGCAAAGCTGCCTTCTAATTAATGTCTTTCATGTTCCTGGAACTACAAGAAATGCTGAAATACAAGTCATATCGGGATACATTTGTTTATGCCATATCCTGGATTGGCTTAACTTTTTAGCTCTTATGTTTTTTTTTTAATATTCTTGCTAATTCTTTTCTGTTTGACAGAATATCAGCCAATAAATGAGGTCAAAGAAATCAGTTACCCATGATATCACCACAGTATTTTGTGTATATAATTTTTGGTCTAGACAAAGTCATGTGCTGTTCTACTTCTTTTCTTGTGCATCAGGCTTACATTACTCATCTTTGCAGCCAGTCCCCTAAAAGTGTAGCCTATTTGTCATCTCTCATTTTCACTGACAATATCAACAACTGCTTTTGCTAAACCCACAGTTACAGCCTCCATTAACTTGTATTTTAAATTTACTGAGAAGTATCTTGTGCTGCCCTCTTTCTTGGAATAATACAATTTTTAGATTACATTGGGATTTTTAAAAATTATTTTTTCCAGATCTATGTTCAAAGCATCCTTATTGCTCTTTTTCAGTCTCTCTTTTGCAAGTGGTGAACACCAAAGCCTACAAGAATATTTAAGCCACTGCCAGCTTTTTCCGTTGACCTTTGCATTGAAATGCTGAATGTCTTTGCAAGGCTTGAAACATCAGCCTGACTGACAAATGCAAACAAAAATCAGAGTCAGAACAAAGCAACTTTCTTTATTAACAAAACACAAAATTGCAGGTCCTGGTGAATGTATTGGATGAGACTGAAAGAGCCAAGGTGAAGCACCTTGGAGCACTGCTTTTAAAGCCAAGTTGTCGGATGTGTTTTCAGTGGAATCTGGGGAATTCAGAGAACATGCTGCTGGCCTATTGACCCATGGGCCGGCCAAACCACCCTCGAGCTCTCAGGGTCTCGTTTAATAACTTACAGGACTAACAAGCACTAGTTGGGACAAAAGGCACGAGTCTCTAAGAAAAGACGTTTGTTTGTTCTTTCCAGGACCTTCTCATGCTTAGACAAGCACTTAAAAGACTGAGCACTGTTTTCAGTGTCCAGCTTTACCACAGGCAAGGCCAGACAGATCCACTTTGGCTCAGGGAACAGTAATTAGTTTTTCTACCATAAAAGCAGCTCATTCAGCTCCCTTTTCCTGACATACAGAGAAGCAGTTTTTGTCAAGTAAAGAGAACTTACTTGTCTGTATGTAAATGCACCCTATTTTTCCCTCAAGCTTCTTTTCAACGAAGCATTTGCTACAAACCAAAACCATCAGTGTTTGCAATATCTCAAAGGATCAACAAGGATTTGGATTTTGAATGTATTTGTCTGGCTGCTGTTGAAGCTGCATGCAATGTTTATAACCTGAAGTGAAAGATCCTGACAGCTATTTTGGCAGTCGTGGAAGACCAAGGACACAAAGTGAGCTGGGATGGATGCAGAGGGGGAAGATTCAGAACCTGAGGCTGCTGCTCTTAGAGGTGCTGAGTAATGAATATAACTACAGTGAGTATGCTTTCAGAGTCAGTGGCCTCTTTTCCAATGGTTTTGGTGGAAATCCCAGTCAATCTCTGGGAGTAATCCCATGTAAAAAGATGTTAGCATTTGGCCTGCGTATTGTACTTGCACAATGACTGTTACATGAACAACATGAAAACCCTGGGAAAGATACGACTTTATCTGGGGGGGTTAATTTCACCTAATGCTAGTAATCTAAAAGGTCAATATCTCACCTAAGTTCATTGTCTGGTCTTCTTATCAGCAGGAAAGGCAGCAAGAGAGGACCTTCTCCAAAAGGTGATCTATCCTACATACCTTAGACATCCATCTCAGGATGGAGTGGGTGAGTTGCCTGGAGGTGCCTCTTTTTTCCCCTGTGATTAGACTGCTATTCTAGGCAGGATTTAAATTTTCTGATCGGCTAAAGTTAAGTGAACTGAACCCCAGGGATATCTCTCTAAACAGCAGAACACATTTTGTTGTGTTTTCTATCATCATAACTTTTCCTACCATGCATTTGTACCATTCACTCTTCTACAGCTACCTGAAAGGGGATTGTAGCAAGGTGGGGGTTGGCCTCTTCTCCCCAGTAACAAAAGTTGGGATGAGTGGAAATTGCTTCAAGTTGTGCTACGGAAGGTTTAGGTTGGGTATTAGGAAAAATTTGTTCACAGAAAGGGTTGTCAAGCATTGGAACAGGCTGCTAAGAGTAGTGGTTGAGTGACCAGCCCTAGGGGGTATATAAAAGATGCATAGATGCTTAGAGACATGATGTAGTGGTGGCCTTGGCAGGGTTAATGGTTGAACTTGAAGATATTAGAGGTCTTTTACGACCTAAATGATTCTATGATTCTAGGATTTTGGTTATATTATTGCTTATAAAATATTTAAAAACTATTCTTGCACTTTGTCGATTTTTAAAATTAAAATTATAGGGAATAAAATAATAATATTGTTTCTTAACTTTATTTAGCTTCTTAGTTGGATTATGTAGTGTGTTTTCACGCAGATAAAGGCTTAATAGGAAGTAAAAAATATTGTGATGTGTGGAACCAGGCAAATTATGCTTCCAGATGTCAAAAAATACAGACTTGTTTATAAAAGTAAAGAAAACATTCCTCTTTCTAAGCAACACATAAATATATCCTGTCGTCTACTCTAATAATTGCAAGATCTCTGGAAGCCTTCAGGCATTTTACAGGCAATACAAAGGATACAAAACATTACAGCAATAGTATTCCCATTTTTTTTTTCTCAAAAAAGCTCATCTGTTTCATTTTCAAATAGGTGTGATCCTCCCTTAGGCTGACTGTGTTGTATTCAAGGTGGGTTTTGCCATTCCTTATGATAGGACACAATTCCAGATAATCAGTCTCTTGTTGCCGGCAGCCCAATGTGGGAAGCAACCTTGGGAAACCAAATTTGCTTTCCATTGTCATGTGCTGGCAGATAGAGTCAGGTAAAGAGGCAAGTGATTCACACCTGGATCAGGCAGTGGGAGAGCAGAAAGTGTGCTATACAGCTGTTTGAAGGATGGGATCATGGTTGGGAATGATCACCAGCAACTGGTAAGGTAAATGAACCTAGAGACAATAAAAACTAAAGACCAGTGGAGTCTGTGCAAAGCCTGATTAAACTTTTGTGGGTTTTATGCCTTCTAAAGGGTAAAGGTGTAAGCAGGCAGTCTCCCGTGGAATGGATATTTGGAGAGTGAACAAGCTGTGGCTGGACTCCAACAAGCTACCGGCATTTTGGCTGGGGTTTTCCAGCTTTCAAAGGCCACAGGGGTAGGGTCTGTCCTGAGAACCCACCTCCAGGTGCTCTGGTTGGTCCACGAAGTAGTGGTGGCCTGGGCCACCTGTGTATCTGCATCTCTTGACAGCAGTGTTGTAAAGGACCTAGAGTTGATCCCAACCCTATCACCTCACATCATACAACTGGTGAAATATCTTATAGATCAATAGCTCAATCCAGTGACTGATACTTCAAAGGGCATCTCTGATGGCTCCAGTAGTGCCATAGTCATGCTACAGATTTGAAAAGGGAAATAGTATAGAAGCTACATCTGAACTGAGAGCATCAATGCTCCTTAGAAAACTATGTGTTCCTGGACTCCTCAACTTCCAGGCTGAGGGCCACGGCCACTGCACGCTATTATCTCCAGTCTTGTGAGCTGTCTCAGATGTGACTTTTTATAAGCATCCAACTTATGCAAGAATCCACATTCCACTGACTTTGAAGTGCCTGGAGTACCTGCCTGTATCATTTCCTTGATAGCAGTAAGAATGCGGAGAGAAGGGGTAGCAGTAGCTATGACTCTCAGAGGGGGGTAGTTATTACATTCTTTGAATGTTTAAGTAATAAAATAACCATTGTCATCAGTTTAAAAATGTATAAAAAAACCACTTGCCTTCAGGAAAGTTATGTTCACCTTTCATTTCCTCCAGAGACAAATATCAATTCAGAGGAGCAGGAGAAGATAGAAAGGAATGAACCAGGTTACTGTAAGACTGTGGGGTCATCATCATGTAATTCTAGATATTGTTGCAAAAGCTGGAATATTAAATCTCGCTGGGTGGAGAGACGGATGCAGTCCAAGGGTAACCTAGAGGGAAATAAAATTGAACTAATGAAAGTCTGCTCTCTCAGTAGTATGTAAAGAATGTCTCCAATATTGTGTTCACTAAAATAGTGTCTCTGGGCAATGTGAGAATAATCATAGGTAGAAATTACACTTCCTTCCTAAAATCACATGAAGAAGAATAAAAATCGTGCCTGAGAAAACGTGATCTGTAGATTTCAGCAAGCTGTCTCACTCTTAATGACATTTGAGTATCTTCTGATATTTCCTGACATAATGTGATTTCAGACTGGGTTAGAGGATGTCTTTATTTCCTTGAATTTTGTGGAACTGCTGATTACCATCTGATTTTCTTCCCTGTTCGTATTTGGTTTTGTGGTGGTTCTTTATTGAAGTTGCTAAAAGAATGTATTTGACCACATCTCTTTTGACAGAGCTATGAGATATACTTTCTTTGAAAAATTTAACTAAAGTTTACTCAGGTGAAATAACCCCTGAGGATTATCCCTTCAATTTTCAGGTGAAGACTGTTTATTCAGGTGAAGACTGAAGAAAATTTACTGAAGTAAATTTTATGATTCTCCTTAGGAAGTAGAACTTGTGGGAATTAATATTATCCTAAGGCAAAGATCACAGGATCACACAATAACTGAGACTGGAAGGGACCTTTGGATATCATCTGCGCCAGCCCCTTGGCTCAGAACAGGGCTGGACAGATCACAATGCTCAGGACCCCTTTATAAATACCTGCTGACTATGCCCAGTCATCTCCTTGTCCTCAATATATTTGGAAATGGTTTCAGGATCAGTAGCTCCAGCACCTTCCCTGGGTGAGAGATGATGCTGAAAAACTTTTAGTTCCCATAATCCTCCTTCTTGCTCTACTTGAAGACAGAAGTGACATTTTCTTTCTTACAGTTCTCAGGTAGCCTCTCCCAATTGGCTTTCAAAGTGGCCTCTTGGTGACATCTGCCACCTCCCTCAGTGTTTGTGGGAGAATGGACTTGCGCATGTTCAGTTTGTTCAAATGTTCCCTAACCTGGTCCTCTTCCATCAAGAGCAGTTCTGCCTTCTTTAACCTCAGGAACGAGATAACTCTGATTCTGGCACTGTTCAGCTGTATCAGAGACATGCTTTGTTTGCACCTTAATAACTCTTATTACAATAGTGTGCATATTTAGCCCATTCTGACTCAGATTTTCAGCCTGTTGGCTGGCAGGGGTTGCAGATCACATCCATCTTCATATTCACATATGTAGACTAGACTGATAAAAAAAAAGAAAGAAAAATACTGAAAATAGGAAAAATAACTTAGTATTTTCCCCACAAATTTTAGAAGCGGGCTAATAAGACACTAGTTAGGTGTGTGTCTACATTTCTGATCAAGGAAATCACCAAAAAAGCTGTATTAAATTGGCCTAGTTTGAGAAAAAAATCAGGGTCGTGGTCTCAGCTAGAGGCAAATACTTAAATGAGAGGATGATGAGGCATCTAATTTCTCGGACATCTGAGCAGAATTAATAAACTTGAACTAATTGTTCGATGCCATGTGGTGACTTCCTGGACCAATCTATAAAAATTTCTTGATTATTTGCCACTAGTCATATAAGTGTGTTTATTCATCTTACTGAATGTGTTTTGGCGAATTGTGCTTTGTCTCATTGAGTGCCCCTGTTGGCTACACCACTGTACCATGCTATCCACTGAAAAAAGAAACCTCAACCCCTCTTGAAAAAAAAGTTTAACATTGTCTTTGTCATATCTGTTTTATACACTTACGCATTCCACTTTATCCTTCCTGGCTATATTACCAGTTATTTCCATAATGCATAGGTGAAATATACTGCTCCATTTCTTTTTACAGATCATAAGGCATCTTGGTAGCAGGCCTCTCATGTCTGCCACACACCTGTTCTGGCAAATACAGTAAAACACTCCCAAATGGAAGTTCCTTCCTAGAAATGACAAGTGTTTTAATGTAAAGTTAATTGCAGTGTAATATGATGAAATCTTTCCCTCCCTTTCCAAAGGAAGAGGCCACTAGTGGCCTGAGTACACCTCTCTTCCTAACAAGCCACAGGCATTTGAAATGGGAATGTAGACAGACACATTGTTTACTGGTTCATTTCTAGTAAGTACAATTTAAATATATTTCCTCCTTCTTGTTGATTGAAGTAAGCCCAATTTAAAGCTTCACTGACTTGTTTAGGACAAAAACTTTGGAAAAACATTGGGAAGCATTGCTACAATCACTTTTACACTATGCATTCATTCTCCTCTAACTACACGAGACCTTATTGTCTCCTGTTTACCTTGAGAACAGAGTTAAGAATCTTGATCATGGACTGTGTCAGCCCCTTGCCCTTGCAAGATGCACTGCCTTTAAAATCGTGTGTGCTGAGAAAAATCCCAGGAATCCTATACAAATGAAGAATGTTACAGTTGCTTCCTTCCAAATGTTCTGGAGCTTGCGATAACCTACACAGTTTGCCTACTGGGTACTGCACCAGTACTAAGAGAGAAAAATTTCAAGCACATTATAGGACATGAACCAGATAGATAACCTAAAAGTCTAGAAGTACTAAAAAACAAAAAAACAAACAACAACAAAAAAACCCCCAAACAAACAAAAAACTCCAAAAAACAAACAAAAAAAAAAACCCCAAAAAATCCCCAAAAAACCCCAACAACAACAAAACCCAAAACCAAACCCAAACCAACCAACCAAACAAAAAAAACCCAAAAACCCAAAACACTTAACAAGCCTGTATCCTTTTGGGCAGGATTTTCCAAGGAGAGTTAATTTCTCTGCACAGGGAAAGAGCCTAACTCCTCATCATGCCCAAGAAATTCTCCTCCCTTGGTTTTCCCTCTACTTCGGTAATCTAGCTGTGCTAAAGGACACCTACAAGAGTCAAGTGTCAGCTTGAGACCAGCTAGCAGAAAAAACACTGAAGTGGAAAAGTACAGTTTTGCAATTAAACTTAAGTCTCTCCTTTTGCGTTGTCTCCTTCATTTCTCTTTCTATAATTCTGCTTGTATTATTCTGACAAAGACTTCTGTAAACTCCCAAGATGCCAACCTGAAGCTGACAAGAATGGTGGCAAAAATACTTAAAGCACAGATTTTTTTGACAGACTAACAGGAGTCTGTTGTCTGCCGGAATCACCTTTCATTTTTCCTGTGCGCATTTCTTCTGCTTTGCCCTCTGCAGACACCTCAGCAACAGCCTGAGGGTGTCAGGCATAATTCTGCAAAGACATGGAGAAGGAAAAGAAAATGCCAAGTGTCAAGTCTATTCCATGGCCTCTCACTACTATATAAACTGAAAAGAGAAATCACGGGAAAGTGGCCAGTTAGCTCCTCAAGTCTTGGTAAGTTTAACTGATTTCCAAGTGTTTTCATAGCTACGCTGGAGAGATATGTATGTTTAGGATACAATCAAGGGTTCACTGAAATCAATTAGACTCTTTATACTGACTTCAGTGGGCTGAAGGTTGACTCTGGTTTCCATCATGAGAGTCCAGTAATATGCGTTTTTAAAGGATTGATACAAAGCTCATCATTCCACTAGCATGTAAAAAAGAGGCAACAAGGGACAATCTGAAGTTTTGTATTAGAAACACAAGATCAGTAGAGCATGAAAGCTCATATATGTGCTCTTATATAACAATAAAAGAAGATTTTTTTTTTTCAGTTACTGATGATGTAATTTCTACTGTTTCAGATCCAAGTGCTTTATGTTCTTCTGAAGAAAATGTTCGCTGGCATCGCAAACCCTGATCATTCAGTTATATTGCCAATTAAGTCCAAGCAGTAATGCTCAAAGGAACTACAGAGCAGCATACTCTGAAAAAGGGTAACTATCCAAAGATAAACCACTGACTTTGATAGGAACTAAATCAAACTGCAGCATTTAGCTAACATATCCCTTTGAATTTTTGTCATTCTGAGTGGGTTTTATTTTAAAATGGAGACTGTTCACTTCAGAGCTGGAAAGCTGACGTTCTGCATCTGTGTCCACGCTGTTTGACATTCCTATCATGGCAACTTACCTTCACTGCCACTTGTCACAAATGCTGATGTGGATATGTCAGCTGTCTATGCAGATATGTCATAGAGAAAAAACCAACTGAAATAAAAGTAGATGTCAATAAAGAAACAATGATGTTTTTGTGAGCATTGTGTTAAATTAGTTGATGTTATCTCTGCTTACTCATCATCAGTAGCTGGAGCTTACACGACAATGAGTTGTACTAAGTATGATGTTCCACAGGTTTGAAAGGTCAAGTTTAATTTTCCAAACATCTGTAAGTTTATTTTCAACACTTCAATGGCAAATCGAATTCACTTGACCAAACTTGTCATATAAATAACACGTAGTACTGAAGATAAGAATTCAGAGTAAAACTGGAGAAATCATAGTCCCTACTGGGAAAAAAGAGCTAGCACACCCTGGAAGTCAGAAGGAGCTGGCTTGAGTGGCTGCAGAAATCTTAAATTGGAGCTTTTCTAAGTAAGCGAGAACAAGCACATCTTTTCAGTGGGAATAATGCTAATGTGCCTAATGTTATTTGGCAGTTTAATATTTATTATTATATAGCATTTGTGGAAGGAACTGCACAAGGGGGGAAACAGTGCAATGGCTCAGATTCCATGCAAAAATTTTGGCACTGGCTTTCACTAAGTAACTGATCACTTTGAAAAGCACTTGGCTTTTGTGAAGTCTGAATGCAAATGGTGCCACCCACTCAGGATGATGCTCAGGGGCTCTGGGACACTTCCTTGTGGCTGATGACTTCAGTACAGCCATCACCATGATGACAATTGTCATAAGTTGGGAGGCCTCTTACATGGTGTAGTGGGTTTGGTGTGGGATGTACCGCCAAGAAGGAATGGGCCCCGTAGGGCCAGTGATAGGTCTGCCCTGTTTTCCTCATCCAGGACTTACTGCCTTTTGGGGTTGATAGTTATGATGCTTACCATAGTGACACACAGAGCTGAGAAACTGGGTCTAAATGACCTCAGAAAATACAGCTGACAAATCTTTCTGAAGATCAGGCATTTTACTCAAAAAGACCTTTTTTTCCCTAACATTAATTACACTAGAATATTGACTCCTGCATTATCTTTTTCTTTCTTCTCAACTTTCCTTTTCTCATTCTTTTAATTTTCCTTAACCTTCACTCCTTCTTTTCCTGTACAAGCCACCAGTCTAACTGGCAATAAAGAAAAGGGACGAAGGGGGTGAGAGTTAGGGACACAGAAAAGAAAGGAGTACGGCGTAAAAATATAGGAAATAATAAAAGAAAATATGAAACATGAAAGCAGCACATTTCAAAATCAACACTCTGATAAAAGGCACAGTAGAAACTATTGCAACGATTACAAAGAAACATAAAATTTGCCTAATTTTACATCAACAGACTGCAAAAAACAGAATAAAAAAAATGTTTCTTTTTCAAGTTCCTCATCATGAGTACAAGGTTGTTGGAGAATGGACTCTGCCTTTTATTGAGGAAATTTTTTTCAGTATCCAAACTTTAACAAAAGGATCCATATAAGAATTCTAGAGGATAGAACAAGATTTCTTACATTTGTGATTTGTCTGACTAATGAAGGAGTATTTTCAGCATTGCCCACCATTTATTACCATAGACATTCAGTTAATGCAGCTCATCTTCTCTTGTGTCAGTTTTCATCAAGAACATATTCTGGTTTGTCTTTAGTCTGTATTTATGCCCAAACAGAACATATCCAGTGTTATTACATTTAGTTTGAAATAGCCCCATGGAATAGATGGAACACATATTAACTTAAAGAAGCAATCACTGTCCTGATTCTTATCTCTGGTTACTATAAATCACAGATAATTCTTCTAAGGTTGGTGAACATACATGAATAAAAATCCAGATAACAGAAGAAAGTGCTTGCTCCCCTTAAGCATTTGTGACTTTTTCTAAGCAAGGCTTTGATAATATAATCAGGAGCAGTGATAAAACCTGAACAGATACCTATTGTTCACAGGCAAATGACCTTTTAGGTCAGCTGTTCAATTACCATGACTTACTAAACAGTGGTAACTCTTCCATTCAGTGCCTAGTGTTGAGTGGTACGTTCCTGACAAGCAGAAGAAAATCCAATTATCTACTTTTCTTTCTTGCTTCTTCAGGAAATGTTAGCATTTTTAATACAGCATGTGGCCATACAATATAGATGATGGTAGGGCACCTTTAGGAGAATTATGTTTTTGTAACTCTATTTCATAAAGTTATGAAAGACAGAACCAATTTGCTTCTGCAGCTATCTGAAGAAAACCTCTTTAAATCTGTGTCTGGACAGATGCCATGGGATAATGTTGTGAAATAGTCATAGGAAAGATGGTACTGCATTTCTTGTTCCAATCCTTTTGGACCAGTCAGTGCGTCTTAGGAGGGCTGTGAATTGAATGGCATCAAATGGGAGCTACCTGTTGTAAAATAATTGTTCCTCTGAAGAGGAAACTATTGCATGCCTTTCACAACTCTTCTGAAGCCCATTGTCAAAAGTCCTTCAGAACCAGATAAATGGCCGTATTCAAATTATAGGACACATTCAGCCCCTGAGAGCAGAGAGACTTGTATGTCACCCTTTTCTCCACAACAGTCTACCTCAGACTGTTTTGGAGAGTAAAACTATGCTTTTCATAAAACCCCACCCAAAAATCTCAAACCCACTTAGGGGCTGTCCACATTATTTTAATTTTTTTGGCTTATATGCATGTAACAGCATTAGAGTGTACATGAGTTTCTTGACTTTTTTCTGTTGGTTTTGCCATTGCTTCACGGTAGAAACAAACTTGGCAGGTAGAAACTCGTTCAAAACCACCCGTGTACCTCACCCAAACTTGCAAGCTTAGAAATACTTCTGAATCACTCATTTTTGATAGTCTCAGTTTGCTTTTGTGGTTATTTCCGGAGTAAAGTGCAGGAGAATCTGGCTGGATTCTTGATATTTTAACAGCCAGTGTAGTTTTCTGTTCTTTATAAACCATAATAAATGTAACTGGGAGGATTTTTGAGTCTCAATAACTTGATTTCTGTGGCAGAATAAAGAGTGCCCTAGGAATATATTTCATTGTCTTCAAATGCCATGGAAACCTTCTGACCTTTAAATGTAAATTTTCCAATTTGGAGGAAGCAGTTTAGCCAAAAGATTCTCATTAACATTTGTGGCAGCTAAGAAGCTGAATGCTTCTGTGCTAAACTGAAATTTACCTCTATGACACAGACTATGAAACTGTATGAGGAAAGGCAGAAATGCTGCTTATGCCAAATGTCCTTTCAGAATTAATTTTACAAAGTTCTCTTACAACAGGCATGGGCATATCCTGGACTCATTTCGTGTGGTCCTGATAATTTAAAACCTGATGGCATTCTGACTTGAGATATTCAAAGATTTGCTTAACACTGCTATGGTGCTAGAATAATCAAATGCTTTTTGTCCAGTAAGCAAAGTGCCTTTTTATATGCTACAATGCCCATTCTCTTGAAAGGCAAAAAACCTGTGGAATTACACCTGCTGCTTCATCAGTAGCATTTTCTATACATTCAGAGGCATTTTCTATGAACTTCTGACAAAATATTCAGACTCTGAGAAGACGCTTATTTCATCTGATGATTCAGGTTCTACCTTTCTCTGAATTTTGCCAATTCCTTAGCAGTACGTTTCTTAGTCAGCACAGTGATATATAATTAATTTTTTTTTATTTCACTATCGACATTAAGGCAGTTAACCTTTTCATGAAAATTATGCTTAGAGAACCATATAATTTTAAGGCAAGGGGGACTGCTGTGTTAGTCTAAGCTGTGTTGCAAGAAGTATTCCTAGATATGTTTAAGAACTGAGTGAATTCCCTTACTTCTCAAGGGCAGTATGAAAAGTCCCTCTGACTTTGTGGATCACGACTTCATATCTGCGGGATATTTTCGTAGCACTGATGTGTGAAAACAAGTAAATTAGTTCCAGATTTGCTGCTATCACCTCACTAAGATAATCCACTGAAACAAGCTGAGAGCTAAAGGTCAGAAAAGAATGGTTGTGTTCCAAAGAACTTACAGAGGTGGAAAAGGGCTTGGGACAGTTTACGGCTGTACAAGAGACTGGCAAAATGCAGATCATACTTTATTTTTATTTACTGGACCTATTGGGTTAGGGGTCTCTAGGCTCTTTGGTAAACTTGGTGAGACTGAAAGAGAAGATAGCAAGGTACCCCACCTTCATTATTGCTAGTGAAGAAAAGGCTTGGTGAGGGCAAAGCCTGCTGAGCCCTGGCCACACCATGGTGTTACCTCTTGATTCCATTTATTTTCCTACATTTCCAAGTGGTGACAGAGAAATGAGCTCAAAATTTCTTCTCTTATTCCAGAGCATGCTCAGTCCTCTGATAATCTCAGCTGGTTGAAAGTGCATCTCTTTTACCCAGTGGTCTCTCAGTCACTGAGAACAACTGTAGAAGATGGGATTTCTCCCTGGGTCATCTGAGTTCAACAAAAAGGGTTCCTTTGTTGCTGCAAATATGTCTGCATGGCTCAATGCAGCCCCACCTCTTCTTTGCTCCTGTCTTCTGTGCAAAGTCAATGCAGAGAAGAAAGGTGAGCCTTGAAACCAATGAATCTTCTGTTGTTTAGCCTCTAGTGTGAATCAAACAGTGCCTGGAAAGATCTCAGGAGTTTATGAAAAGTGCTCGACAGCCACCTTACTTGTACTTTTCCTTCTTTGAATTTCTCAGTGATAAAGAGACCTAAGATTTAGGCAAAACTAAAAGTAGTTGCTTGTCTCTCTAATTAACAGATCGGGTGTAGGTGTCCTTTTCACCTACTACCATTCCATAGCTCCACAAACAGTCTGACAGCCAAAAGATAGCTAAATGTTTGAGCTGGGCTGAAGGTAAGCATGCAATCCTACATTGTTGCTATTTGATAGGGCTTAATTTGCTTTTCAAAAGGCAGGTGTCCGGCACCAAGTGAGATTCCCTGAGATACAGATGGCATCTGCATAGGGCTGGGCTGAAGACCAAGTGCCGTTACTGAAGGCACCTCAAAAGACTCTAAATGCTTGTGCTTTGGCAGCTGAATTGAATCCTAAGTGACATTTTTAAGGTAATAAAATAAAATCACCTGCAGCAGTAGCAGAATGGACTTCATTTCCAAAACCTAATATGTCTACATTTGTTAGCATTGAGCTGTTTCCATCATTGTTTTCAAAGAAAACTGAACTTTTGTTGCCTGCCATCATTACTGTCTGTAAAATGCTGTGACAACAAGCTCTCCATGTGTGTAAGTTTAGAAAATAAGGCCACCTTTCTTCCCATTCTGGTTTAATGACTTTCAATTGCTCCATTTATTTTGAAGCAAGTTACAGCATAAGGCAATTTTGCTACTCAATAGCTTTTGGGTGCAATCTGTTTTTTGACTTAGCAAATAGATGAAGCTCTCAAACACCCTGAATTCTTTAACTGAAAAAAAAATGCTAGAGACAAATTTAAAAGGCAGCAAGCTTCTTCATCCTTCATGACATTTTCCAAAAACAAAATAGAAAATCACAAAATATACGGATGATGTGCCAAGTTTTCACAGAAAAGAGAAAACTGGAAAATCCTAATGAAACTATATCACTAAAGAGAGCCTATGGTAGTTACATTATCTTGTGACTGAAGTATTTGTGCCATGATGGAGTGCAAGTACCTTTTGCTGAACAAGCTGAAAATGCTGCCACAGGAGAACAGGCTGACTTCAGCTTTATTCAATTGCTTTGCTTTCAAGCAGTTTCTGATATTTCAAAGTAACTGACAGAATCAAGCCAAATTCACAAACTCAGTCATTCAAAAGGGTATAAATTATGACCTTTAAGATCAGAATGGATGTTTCTATCCATACTGTATTGTTGTAGTAGATGAAAATAATCGACTTCTACAGAGAGGAGGTGGTTTAAGGCTGCTGTGTGTGAAAGGTGACATGAATGTTCACAAAGAGCTCACCTGCAGGTTGTACCAAGTAATCTGATCAGTGGCTGTAACCAAGTCAACAATGACAGATTTGTTATTGCATCTAGATGCTGGGGATCAAACAGTGCCCGAAATGGCGTGGTGATATTGTAGGATTAATGTCAGACATTGCATCCAGCTTGCAGCTGGCAAAGTCACGTATATCATTATTGCAGCGGGTATGACTTAAATTAAGCTTGCCCAGGGAATACTAAGAATAATACTGTACCAAAAAGTACCTATGAAACTGCTTATGAAACTACATATCAATGGAAAAGTATCCTTCAAGAGATGATATGCTAAAAAGAAAAGAATTCCTGTGTGTCTTATCAAGAAATATGATGTGTTACAAAGTGCCATCTCTAAACTGTGTGAGGCTGTGTGTGCCAGCAGGAATCCATGTCACACACGAAGTAACACAGACTTCCAGTGAGGAGCTACAGAGTTACCTGACCATGTGGACAAAGTAGGCGCTAAAAAATATCATAAAGAAATATCAGGAAATGAGAGCTTGAAGCCAGGATGTCATAGGAAATGCTTACTTGTTTGGTAGAAAATGAGCTCCAAGCAAGATAAATAATAGTTAGAAAGACACACAGACAGACAGAAAAATAAGTCTGGGAGAGTAATAAGCCACTGACAACTTTTCAAAGGCTGGATTTTCAGCAACAGAAGACCATTCTTTATGAAACAAAGCAAGACAGTATTTCCAGTCAGATGAAAGCTGCAACTTACTCTAAAAGAAATTCCAATGAGAGATTCTAAAACTGGAGGTACTGAAATTTCCCATAACCACACTTAAAAAGAAGAAAACATGTCCCCAGGTTTGGCAAAGGAGTTTCCTGAGTACCTTCACAGAACTGAATCCCTCCTACAGCATCTCTCTCATCAGGATGTGAAGAAAATAGCTGATAGCAGCTTGGAAGATACTCAGCTTCCTGAGCTGTAAACTGAATGAGGCATATGGAAATCACAAACACATGTATTTTGTGCAGCCAAACCAAACATTACCTAGTTTCCAATGTCATGAATTTGCAGTTATTCTGGCATAGGTAATGCCAGTTCCATGAAAGAACTGAAATTCATCATTCTACATCACATCCAAAACTGCGCTTTTCATCCATCTGATGCATGTGCTGGGATGTGCTCAAGGACAAAACTGATCACCTTCTACTTTGATATGCAAGTCTGAACATTGACTTCAAGAAACCCAAGGCAGAGCTCATCACTGAAAGCTTTTCAGACTTGTATGTTGTTCTCATATCTGCATTAAAAATGATTTAATGAATAATTTTGTTCCAGGACTGCATTCATGCATTTTTAATAAAAAGAACATTTATTCCAACCTTAGCATTCTTCAGCATTCTGTATTAATTATGTACCAAAACTATGGAATGTTTAGTGTCCTAACTCATCATTTGACTAAGCTTACTGGAAGTATTGGCTCAGTTATGAATTCATTATCTTTTATTCCCCACATATCTCTGTGATGCAAATTTCTATAGCAGTGAAATATGTCTGAGTGCTTTGCCTACAGTTAATGTGGTATTAATATAACAACGAAGTTCATTACATTTCCAGATACCTTTTTTACTAACACTAAATTAATGTTTGAACTTGCTTGATAGAGTCCTGCAGTTGCCTAAGTTTGGTTCGGTTTGATTATCTTGGTTTGTTTTGTTTTTTTTTTTTTTTCCAAATTAATACAGCAGTTAAGATATTTGTGTTGGAGATATTGCCAGGTGAAACTTTTACTTTTGTGTATCATCTGTTTGTGAGATGCTGGATTTTCTAAATCCACATTAGTTATTGCTACTAACAGTTTCACCTCTTGAAGACCGTCTGTCCTAACAGTAAGGATTGCACATAAAGACCTCATGTAGATAGGAAAGGAAAGCCCATCCAACTGCTGTTCCCAGGATGCTAATGCCCTGCTGACACCCATCCCGCCACACTCTACATTCTGAAGTGTTTTAAATGACAGAACAGAGGCTGTGCAGCTAAAAAAAGGACAAGAGAGATTTTACCTTAGACTATATACCAGTCTCCAAATAAAGAAATAAATTATTCTGTCAGTCTACAGTAGATAAGATTAAAAAAAAAAAGAGGGGCTAAATTGCAGCAAGTGATAGATAGGCCCAGAACTGGGAAAAATGTACTGAATGGATAGTGAAGGTCTGGGACAGACTGTCTAGAAAAGCTGTGGAGAACCTGCTGCCGGATGTTTAAAATATCATTCAGACAAACATCCATCAGGATGGGGGATAGATATACTAGGCAACTAAATGTCTTAAAAATACCTTCCAGTTTTATTTCTTTATGATTCTGTGTGTAGGCTTGTCATACTGAAATATTTCTATGATTAGAGTCTGATGCTATGCCTTGTCTACTGAAAAGCTATTTATCCTTATGTTGTTAGAGACCTATGATGATGAATAAAAGACAGATGCCCAGTTTGTTCTCAGAAGCCAGTTTTTCAGCCAGTTGGCGTCTGGAGTTGCAGAGAGATTTCCAACAGAGCCTAGTTCTAGAAGTTCCTTTGTTTCAGATGTAATGGGACTTTTTAGGTCAAGCATCCTGACATTTTCTACAAACATGTGTAAGTAAAGATCCCCACCGTGCTCAGACACATGGCTGCATTCCTATAACTCACCTACTTAGAGAATGAGGTCTGAGCTAATCCTCAGCCTCATGCGGCTTCCACTGAGATTTAAACTGGGAAGTTTTACTAGTTATTTGTAGTGAGACAAGACCATGAACAAGATCAGTAAGGTTCTGGGGAGACCTTATAGGCCTTCCAGTACCTAAAGGGGGCCTGCAAGAGCTGGAGAGGGACTTTTGACAGGGGTTAAGGATCACTTTTTACAAGTGATAGAACAAGGGATAATGGCGTTACACTGAAAGAGGGTAGGTTTAGATTAAATAATTGGAAGAAATTCTCTCCTGTGAGGGTGATGAGACACCAGAACAGGTTGCTCAGAGAAGCTGTGGATGCCTAATCCCTGGAAGTGTTCAAAGCCCGTTTGGATAGGGCTTCGACCAACCTGGTCTAGTGGGTGGCATCCCTGCCCACGGCAGGAGAGCTGGAACTAGAGGATCTTTAAGATCCCTTCTGACCCAAGTCATTCTACGATTTTATAATCAGTTGCTAAGCCCCAGTTGTAATATAGGAACTTGTTAATTCACAGCAGACTTCAAAGATGAACTCACACAGAAGAAAATATTTCAGGAGTCAAGGACCCTAACACTAGCTGATACTGTTCCTGAGGCTTCCGCATTAAGCCACTCTGGAGGCACGCTATGAACTGACAAAGATGCTTGTTCTGACCACCAATTGTTGTTCTTATGCTCTTAAAATGTTTGAATGAAGTTTCTAAATTGATTCTGACAATGGGACCTAGACTTTGAAATTAGCTGGTTTTGATTTAGGTGTCGTTTAGGTGCTTTTGACAAAGGAATGGACGTGAGCATATATATCCCTGGTTATATGTACTTTCAAACATATTTCTCAGCTCTTTAGCTATATCACAGCTACATAAGACAAACTGTCCTGGAAATTTGATCCTAAGTGAACAACTGTCCTGAAAGAATGCCCAGAGCAGGATGCTGAGGACAATGTAACTCTAAGTCAAAGACAACAGCAAGAGCTGTGTAGGGTCTTCAGCCAGTTCAGAGAAGTGTGGTACCAACACTAGTCTTAATACAGTTATTTTCTTATCCACCAACAGTATTTTTTTACAGTTTTATTTCTGCATTCTATTTTTGTTCCTGGATACACTGGTCTATTGCTGATTTTAAACAATTTAATTCTGAACGTGACTTAAGATCTCTGATATCGAACACCTACACAAACACCTTTGTGCCTTATTTGTGTTCAAGTTTTATTTCTAATCAGGTGCTTAACTGCAGTGCCTGTAGAATTGCAGAGAACTTGGATTTTAATTGTATCAAGTTCAGGCAAAAGTGACTATAAAAGCCTCAAAGAAAAATAATAGTTTCTAAGTGCAAGTGAAAAGATGCTGAGATTTACATAATGGATTTAGTCAGACACCCCTACTGTTTTATAGAGGGAAAAGTGCATGAGCACAATAAATAAATTACACTCTGCCATCAGAAGGTTGCATCTAATTGCATTAGTGGCTCCATTTTTCCCCTCAGGACTTAGGTGGGGTAATGTATTGGAAAGCACATATTTTTTCATTATACTATTTAATTGGTTTGATAAATCTGCTTATAGATGACAGAGTTTTTTATTGCTTCTACTAAATGACTTATATTTAAGCCAGATTTTTTGTGTGTTTACATGCAAGGTCTCAAAATATTGAAAAAAAAAGTTGTTACTGTTTGTGGCTCAGATAGAACATGACCAATATCTTGTTCTTTCACCTACTCTGCCTTCAGGCTGTCTTGCTGTGTGTGCTTTTCATAGTGTCCACCTCCTAAATCTACTCAGTTCAGGAAAGAGCTGGCTAAAGCACCTCCTTCCACCTCCACACTGCCCTCCACGAGGATGTTTTGATCTACCAAAATTATTTTCTTGAAATGCTGTTCAAATTCAATGAATCTCATTTTAATATGGCAAAGTACAATTTAGAAATTGTTAAATTATTAAATCCATTTTTATGGAGACTGAAACTTTCTTTAAAAATGAAGTGTATAGAAAATGCAAAGTTTTTGATGAATTTAATTTATTTGGCTTCCAGATTTTTTTACCCTCTTCTTCTATACTTTTCCCTGTGTTTTTCTGGACTTTTTTTATTTTAAAAAGGGTAAGAAGAATGGATTAAATATGGTCAAAATGGGGAAAACCAAAAAATGGAACAATAATGAAGGTTTCCAGATAAATTCCATGTATTTTTTTTTAATTAAGAATCTTTAAAAATAGCCTTTTCTGTCAAAATTGTTAACATTTTCATTTTGACCAGCTCACTTCTTTTCTCTGTTCAGTGCATTTCTGCACTGAAATAAAGGAGAAAATCTAATAAATGTGTTATTTTTCCATTTGCGAAAGGAAACTAAAGCAGATTAGGGATTGTGTTACTAGAGGTCTGTATTGGGTTTGTATGGCCAGGTTTTGGTAGCAGGGGAGCTACAGGGCTGGCTTCTGTGAGAAGCTACGAGAAGCTTCCTCCATGCCCAGCAGAGTCAATGCCAGCTGGCTTCAGGACGGATGTGCCGCTGGCCAAGGCTGGGCCCGTCAGAAATGGTGGTAACACCTCTGGGATAACAGATTGAACAAGAGAAAGAAAAGTTGTTGCGCAGATGTAACTGTGGCCAGAGAAGAGCAGGGTGAGAACATGTGAGAGGAACAGCCCTGCTAACACCAAGGTCAGTGCAAAAGGAGGGGCAGGAGGTGCTTCAGGCACCAGAGCTGGGATTTCTCTGCAGCCTGTGGTGCAGACCATGGTGGGGCAGCTGTGCCCCTGCAGCCTGTGGAGAATCACGGGGACGCAGAGATCCACCTGCAGCCCCTGGAGGAGAGCCATGCTGGAGTAGACGGATGCCTGAAGGGAGGCTGTGACCCCAAGGGAGGCCCATACTGGAGCAGGGTCCTGGCAGGGACCTGCAGACCTGTGGAGAGAGGGGCCCACATTGGACNTGTGCCCCTGCAGCCTGTGGAGAATCACGGGGACGCAGAGATCCACCTGCAGCCCCTGGAGGAGAGCCATGCTGGAGTAGACGGATGCCTGAAGGGAGGCTGTGACCCCAAGGGAGGCCCATACTGGAGCAGGGTCCTGGCAGGGACCTGCAGACCTGTGGCGAGAGGGGCCCACATTGGACCAGGTTTCCTGGTAGGGCTTGTGTCCCAATGGGGGACCCACACTGGAGCAGCCTGACCTTGAAGGACTGCACCCCGTGGAAGAGTGACCCACGTTACAGCAGTTTGTGGAGGACTGTGCCTGTGGGATGGACTCACACTGCGGAAATTTGTGGAGAACTGTCTCCTGTGAGAGGAAACCCCATGCTGGAGCAATGGAAGGACTTCTCTCCCCGAGCAGTGGCAGAAACACGTGATGAACTGACCATAATCCCCATTCTCTATCTCCCTGCGCCACTGGAGGAGGAAGTAGAGCTGGGAAGGAGGGAAGGGTGCAGGGAAGGTATTTTTAAGGTCTTATTTTACTTCTTATTATCCTGCTCTGATTTTGCTAGCAATAAATTCAATTAATATCTCTAATTCAAGCCAGTTTTGCCTGTGACAATACTTGATGAGTGATCTCTCCTGGTCCTTATCTCAACTCATGAACCCTTTGTTATATTTTCTCTCCCCTGTCCAGCTGTGGGGGGGAGGAAGTGGTTTTGGTGAGTGTCTGGCATTCAGCCAGCGTGAACCCACTACAAGGTCACAGACAGGATATATTATGGACTTGATTTTGCCAGACACTGGATGCCTGCAGCTCGCCTTGCACCGAGTGAATTTAAGGCACTTGTCACATGACTTACTCTTTTGTTAGCTTAGTTGCAATGGAAAAGGCAGAGCAGAAGCATCAGAAATGGAAAATGATGGCAGGAAAAGTCTGGCAGTTTGTTCCACAGGGGTGACGGAAACTGCTATTCCAAAAGGCTCTCTGAGGAGGTAATGTAGAGGGAGATAGTACGAGCAAAGGGAAATGAAGAATTCAGAATAACAGAAAATAATAAAAAAAGTGCCCAAACTATTTTGGGAGCAATAACTGCTCTAAGAAAAAGGTATCAACCCAGATGAATCACATCTACATAAGGGGGGTAATTTAAAGTCATTTTATCAGACAAAGAGAAATAACCATTTCTAGAGAGTGATTCAGCCCTTAGATGGCATATCTTTCTCTCTTGTGTGACATCTCAAATCACATTGTGAAATTCAGATGGAACAGAGCCGGGGCACAACGTCTGGGCATTATTAGACTGGTCCTTCCAAAAGTTTCTCCTTAAGCTAGGACATTGGAAGTCTGATCCCAGCGCAGGAAAGACTGGGGATTGTCTCTGCCTTTCCAGCCACTCACATTTGCAAACATTTTGAGATCCGGCAGCTATGAAAAAATAGGTAAAACTTGACCCTTACCTGGCACAAAGAAGAGATCTGATGAAGAGCTGCAAACCCATATAAAATCCAATAAACTCAAAAAAACTCCCTTCAGCCTCCAGAAGAATGACAGTTTTGCTACCTAAGCACGGCTCACTGCTTAGACCTTGCTCATTGCAGAGGGCTCCCTCCTGCTGCCAAGCACCTGGTGGTGGCCTGCAGAGCACGCAGGGTATCACTGAAATGTTTCTATGAGCCCTGCTATTTGTCTGAAGGGCTCATAAATTATCAGATCCTATACTTTGTGCTGGTGTATTCCCCATAGACACCCTCTGAACGGATCAGTGACCTCAGTGCCTTTTCAATAATTCAGCCTGTGTGCTCTGGCTTTGTCACCTTGGGAAAGGAGCCCAAGGCAGTACCAACGAGCTGCCCTTCCCACAGAAAGGAGGAGGAGGAGATACATGTTACAGGCTTTCCCACGTTTGCTGTGTCTTTTGTGTGAGCTTGGTTTTCACAGATATATTTGCAACGGGAAGGTCCAGTTCTACAAAGGTCAAACGCTTTTCAGTGGAAACTTTTCCCCGAAAGAGACTGCAGCATCAAACTTTCCTGCATGAAAGAAGACATCTTTCCTCACTGAAACATTCAGTACACAGAAGCAAGATATTTTTGCCCTTCGCAATAGAACGTAACTAAAGACATGCTGCCTCCAACACGAGGCCACAAAAGAGGCTTGCTTTATTCTACTCCCAGATTTTTAAGCTCACAATGCTTCACGTTAGGAAATTCAGTCACAAGAGAGGATTGCTCGGAAAGCCACCGCTTGACGAACAACATCTCGCTACATCTCCGCCTCCGACACCGGGCGCTTGGTCCGACTCCCGCGGGACGCTCCCTGGGGGCTTACGCGTGGCCCCACTGACCCCGTAGCCCCCCCCGGCCACCGCCCCGCACACCGGGCCACCACCATCTTCTCCCGGGCATCCCCGGCGCCGGCGGCAGCGGCGCGGCTCTGCAAACGCGCCCTCCGNCGTGGAGCGGAGGAGGGCGCGGGAGGGGGGGACGAGCATCCTCCAGGCCGAGGCTCCGTTCGGTTTTCCGGGCTCCGCGCCGGCGAGCGGGAGGCGCTTCGGCAGCAGTACCGGCGAAGTACCTGCGGATCGGCTTTCCTCCTCCTCGCTGGCTTTTTTTAGTTTGGTGGTGGTGCTTTTTTTTTTTTTTTTTTTTTTTTTTTTTTTTTCCCCCCCCCCCCCCCTCCC
>VZTD01004681.1:2395138-2552397 GCA_013397725.1 Rhagologus leucostigma | reverse complement strand
CCGGGGAGGAGGAGGAGGGCAGCGCCATGACTCATTTGCAGGCAGGTCTCTCCCCGGAGACTCTGGAGAAAGCCCGGCTGGAGCTGAACGAGAACCCCGACACCTTGCACCAGGACATCCAGGAGGTGCGGGACATGGTCATCACCCGGCCGGACATCGGCTTCCTCCGCACCGACGATGCCTTCATCCTGAGGTTTCTGCGGGCCAGGAAGTTTCAACACTTCGAGGCGTTTCGCCTGCTGGCCCAGTACTTTGAATATCGCCAGCAGAACCTGGACATGTTTAAGAGCTTCAAGGCCACAGACCCGGGCATCAAGCAAGCGCTGAAGGATGGTTTCCCCGGCGGGCTGGCCAACCTGGACCACTACGGCAGAAAGATCCTCGTCCTTTTTGCTGCCAACTGGGACCAGAGCAGGTAAAAGCAGAACCACTCGCCCACCTCAACCCGTTCTCCCCCCGGGCAATGCGTGGGAAAGCCGTGCCAGAGCAGAGGGAGAGAGGGTGGGCAGCGGGACACACCCGGCGCTGCCCACAGGGGGCTGGGCAGCAGCCTGGAAGGCAGAGGGAGAGAAGAAAGAAGAAATGTATTTTGTAGCTTAGAGCCCTTTCAACCAGCTCATCCTTTGGGGTATGAATTTTGGGAGGCACGTAGACTCTGCTGGGGTGCTCTTCTCAACTGTCTTCTAGGAGGTTTACACCGTTCTGCCTCTCCTCAGCTGAAGTGAGCTGGCACGTAGATGATGTGCTTATCCCCCAGACAAAGGCTGGTTGCACTCTGGGCTGGTCTTTCTGCTTCAGCACACACAGAGCTGCTCAGGTGCCATGGAGAAAGCGGGAGATGCTGTGTGTAGAACAGGAGTATCCATCATGGCTTTTGAGCTGAAAAGTTTGCCTGTGCAGGAAGCTGAGACTCTGAATCCTTTCCCTCAGCTAAAGAAAGCTCTTCCTGAGCCATCTGGAAATGCCAGGATGGAAGTTGCTGTAACCACTTCTTTTTCCACTCATGCTGCTCTAAATGTCAGTTCTCTGCATAATAAGATCCAAGCACACAAAGCTTTGATAGCAAATTGAAGACTAGTCCCTAGAACAGTTTCTGATCTTGTTTTGGGGCTGCTCTTGGCTGAAGATGACTTAGTAGGGTGACCCAAGAGCTGTACCCCATCAAGGCCCTTTTTAGCAATTGGCTTGATATTATGTGACACTATTTGTTTATTCTAAATACCTTGTGGGGTGTCACGCTCAGTTTCTCCTGCAGTCTAAAATTATATCCACAAAAATGGCTTGATTTCAGTACATTTAAACTCTCTAAAACCTGCTTCTGTGAGCACTGCATTATTTTCTTTGGCTCCTAATCTGAGCGCAGGTGTAGGATCTGAAGCACTTTTTAGTGAGAAAACTTGCTAGTTGCCATCCTTTTTGCAGCCAACACAGTGCTGAGTGCTCAATGCAGATATTCTCAGCTCAGCTACTTTGAAACTTTGGGGGGACTCAAACAACTGGCAGTGTGGATAGAAAGGACAAAATCTGGGGGAGAGGCATGTTTAAGTTTGCCCTTTAGGTGTTTGTTTAGCTGTCCTCTTGCGGGCTGTGTGGATTGCCATCTCAGGGAGCATTCCCACAGCTCCCTGCACCGGTTGGTGTTACAGCTACAGACAGGTCTCTGTCCAGAGGGATACTGGCCCACCTTGGCTTTCCTCTCCTCCAGACATGGCAGCCACGCCCACACTGTCTGTGGGAGAAGTTTCCTGTCCCTTGCTAACCAGTGAATCAAGTCTAGGGACTAGGGGAAAGCTGTCTGGCACAAATCAAAACTGCCCACAGCCAGGATAACAACTAGAAAGGGTGGATGAATATATGCAGAGCTGGGGCTAGTGTCCTTTTTCTGCTTTGGTTTTCTAGCAGATGGGGCAAAAAAGCTGAATGAGGAGCAGTGGTGATGAGGCTAAGGACGCACTGAGCGGGTTTCCTTTCCCACATAAGCACCTTCCTTGTTTCCCACATAGGGATCAGGTCAACTTCTAATTTTAAAAACAACTCCACAAACTCTTAAAAATCCCTAAAGGAAGAATTAGCAAAGAAACAAATGTTTAGGACTTTCATTAAGTTGTATGTCTATTATGAAGAAGTTCCCTTGTTAAAGGTGTTGTGACCTACTGTATACTGTTGTTTCTTATTAATGAAAAAATCCTAAAGCTTCATGTGACACTTGTCATATCATCACTTGATTTGATCCTAGTCAAAAGAATACCAAGAATTCAAGTGCAGAGATAAAGCAGCATTTAAAACAATAATTGTCGTGTGCAAAGAATAGGTTTTTCTTCTTGCTGTCCGATGTGCTGATATTTAAAGTACGTGAGCTCAGCTGACACAGCAATAAATTTATTGTGATTTTTTTCATGAACTCTTGTTGGTATGATTAATAGTATTTATGCTATGACAGCAAAGTGGCCGGGGTACACTGTAGTACTTAATGGACATGTTTGCAATTGGGTGCCTGCTGCTTTTGAGCACTGCATGCCCACGGCACGCCTCTCCTCCAGAGCGAGGGATTTGTTTTCAGATAGACCACTCAGACAAAGCAGAGAGGGCTGAAGCCCAGCTGTGGGGAGTGGCTTGCTCCAAGGCACATGACAAGTGACACATCTGGGAATGGAGCTAGGTCACTTTCTTTTCTAATTAATTTAGTGCCTTCCATTATCTGATGCTCATCGGCTGAACCTGGGGAGCATTATGGAACTAAAGCCAGGGCTGCTATGCAATATGTCTCAAGCTTATGCCTTAACTGACTTGAGATCTTGCAGTACATAATGCAGTGTTCCTCTTGCAGCAACAATGGGAGGATTACTTATTGAAGCCTGTCTTGTTAGGCCCTCAGTACAAGCCCTCATACAAGCCCTGTCTTGTATGCTTCATAAACTAAGTTAATAGAGCACAGCAAGCCTCCACATTTATCATATATGTGCAACTTATTATAGCCAGGATGTAACAATTAGAAATAAAAAGTTCCAAATTGTTATTCAAATGAATAGCAGACTTACTATAGATGATTTATATAGCACTGTCAGCATATGATTTACATAGTTCCAATTAGAAAGAAAAGTGTGGGAGACAAAAAATCCCTATGATAAAACAAGCCTGTGTACTAGATGTTGAATCATTAAAGTAAAGCAGGGCCTGGAAACTGTACCAGATGTCCTGCCATCTGAACAACCCAATCAGACATGTATTTAAAACAAACAAACAAAAGAAGGAAAGGTGAAAGATAATGTGCAAAGTAGCCCAGCAGCTTTTCAGCGGGACCCAGCCTAACTCTCCACCCTGTCTGTACTATGGGGAAAATGAAGATTGGTGGCATTCCTGCCAGGAAGCTGGATAGCACTCAGGGAGGGATCAGCCTTCCCTATTAGCTTCCAGATTGTTGATCATAACTACATTTGGCTTGTAGGTGTCTCTGCGTGTTTGAAGACTCCCTTTTTCTTAATGTGTCCAGCTGGTGAAGTTTTTTTCAGTTAATAGTGCAATTAACTTCAGCTCTCAGCTGCAAGGGATCTGTTGTTGTGCATGGTCTTCTGTATGCTTCCTGGCACCTGGACACACATTCCCCGGGAATATCAGTCCTTTTTGGTGCTATGTGTTTGAAACTTTTCTGGTATTAATTATCTCAGGTTTTTCCCTAGAAAGTGCCTTAGAAGAGTGCAATGATACCTAGTTGCTGGCAGTGTCACAGAGACCCAGTCAGCTCAAACCATCCTCGGTGAATATGGAAATCCTCTGCACTCATTTACTGTTGGCTCTGCTGTTGCATCAGATGGTTTACAGCAGGGCAAAGCCAGAGTGTACGGGTTTGCTTTCAAAACTATGCTTTCATGTGCACAAGTGCTAGAAACTTTTCTTGTCCTCCTGTTAAACGAAAATTTAACTTCTGTAACTATGAGGAGGCTGGTCTGTTTCTCAGCTCACAATAAACAGCAGGCAAGACGGCAAGGTCTTTTTCAAGCTCTGATGAAGGCAGTATGACAAAATAAATAACAATGCTAACAATAGTAACATATTAACAGTAAAAAAAACCCTGTTTAGCAGAGTCAATTTTTGTTTAGAAGTTATATCTTCCAAATGATAACTAGTGTAAACACTGTCATTTTTTCTACAATTGCTCCTGCTGACTGATATTGTCTTATTGCTTCCTAGTTTTCCCCCAGCTATCCCTATCTGACTATCATCACCTGTATTTAGACTGTAGGTGTTTTGGCCAGGGAGCTTTTTCATCAACGCTAATGTAAAATTTAGATCAGCTGAATCTTCATCTGTGGCTGTGACTGTTAGACTCTGGGCTAATATATGGCGTAATGAATGGTATTAAATCTGAATTGAAAAGCTAATCTGGTAAAATACTTGAAACTATTTCTACTTTTTCTATGCACTTTTTGTAACACTGGTGGTGATTTTTGATTTTAGAATAAGGTATCCCCAGGGCATGCTGCCACGGCTTAAGCAGAATAGCTATAAGAGAATTTTCAACCCCCATCTTTTCAGCATTCAGATCTGTACCCAGACTGACAAACCAAGGAGATATGAGGCATCGTTTCTAAGTACTCCTCTGTGTATCTTGAGGGCTCTTGTTTTGCTGAAATTCTAAAAATATTGAGCCAGAACAGCAGCTTAGAAATGGGATGATGGCTCAGAGACTTGACCAGCTTTTAAAGTGCAGTGGCACAAGAGCTCATTTGACAGAAGCCTCTTCTTGTCCAAATGGTGATGAGCTTAAAATGCAGACTGTGTATTCTTTGTGTGTTTGGGACCTTCAAGAGACATATGGCAAAAATTCAAGCAGAGGAAGCTTACCATTTACCTCTTCTACTTCACATCCTGAGAGGCAGATTCATACCATTCAGTTTTAATTCTCAAAATAACTTAAAATTTCTTTCTTGTAAGGAGGAGATGACAAATAGCCATAGAGATAGTAGGGCAACTCTGCTAAATCAGATTATCTGTTATTCAGTGCAAAAGTGAATTGACTGGAACCAGAATCTGGTTAAACAGATGATATGGTTGATGCCACTCATCATCAAGAACACAAAGCAGGAAAACAGCTGACACAGCTGAATTTGACATGAGATCTGTACCCTGCGTTCTCCCTGTCTCTTCTCTTCATGTTGGCCTGGTGGAGATCACAGTGGATGCATACAAGAGGATGCATAGACCACATAACTGAGAGGTAAAGGTGAAAGATCCTAGTGAAGTATCACCAAGAGTTGATAGCAATATTTGCCAGACTGTTTTCCTTAGAAATCCTTGGAAATACATTGAATCTGTTCATGCCCCACAGAAAAAATCTCAAATAACTTTTCTGTAAAGGGGAAGTTGCTGCCACTGTTAAATTACAAGAGAGTGGGATGCTCAGTTAATTGTTTGAGGTCTTCTGTTCTTGACAAATAAAGACCCCAGTGAGGCATTTCCCTAGAAAGTTCTGTCACTGTTGGGGTAGAAATGGTAGCCATCCCAAAGCATTTGAAAGAATCACTGTCAGTGTAGTTATTAACTTGTCACACCTTCCCAAGCTCTGCTGTTTTAAAGTCAACCTGAATGAAAAATTTCGAGATGTAGCAGAGTGTGTCCTGCATACCAGTCCCTGCTTCAGTCAGTCTTGAGCTAGGACTCACATAAAAAAGGAACATTAAGAGTGCATTATATGTGTAATAGCATATTTCCAGCATTTGTTACTCACATTAATAACTGGACTAAAAAACTTGTCCAAGTTTTCCATCAAATTAAGCATGGTTCTATAAATAGAAGGCATTAAATACATTTAAATTAACTGTGAGTTTTTGATTATCCTAGCAATTAGTAATACTTTGCTAGCTACAGTATGTCTCATAAGAGTCTGTTTAAACAAGTGAATACAACTGGATTTAGCCATAAATAAATCAGGATTTATTTATTCACAGCCTAACTTCAGGCTGCTACAGAACATGCAATGCAGCCAGTTGGGCCCAGCACACCCTACATACCAGCACTGGGGCAGTCATTAAAAAACTGGTGCCGGGGCGAAATGAGTAGCTTGCTGTTCCCTAAGTACACGTTTTTACTTAGCACACACTGGTAAGAATAAAAATAGCATCTTCCCCTAAGACTGTATACCATAGTCTCTTCAAATTAAAGGCTAATATTTTCTTTTTTTCTCTTCCTTCAAAGTAGAAAGGCAGTCAAAGCTGTTGTGGACCCAATTTATTTCACACTCACTAGCTTATCCTGTTTTTCTCACTTTTGACTGGTCATATTTCTGTATCTATCTGGAAAGTAATTTCAGTGTGGAATAAAAGTTTCAGCAACAAAATCCGGAGTAATTTTTCACAACTTCTCTTTACATAGTATTTTGATTTCCCTAAAGTCCAGCCAAGGGTGGAGTGTATTTTATGGCAGTGCCTGTGCATCCTGGTGACACAAACAGTAGTAGCAGCGAGGTGAAATGTCGGACAACATGGGGCTGGAGTGGATTAAAGATGAGTCTACGCAAATAACTCTGTGCTGTGTGAAAGCTTCCATGCAGTTTCTTCAATCGTGTTTTCTTTGCTTGGGCTGTTCAGCTGATACTTTCAATACTCAGCTTTTTGCACCACCTAAGATTTCATCTACCACACCACAGGTTTACATTTCTGGCTTGCCTCAGCATGTGTTCAGAGTAAAAGCTGCTTTAAATACTCGCTAATGGATTTGTCTGTCTTTCTGGTGCTCTGTACTGTGCTGAAGTAAGGTATTGAAATAAAGAGAAGAGATCCAGTACAGGATGAAGAATAGCTCCTATCTTCAACTAATTGCCCTGAAGGGTATTTGAGGTGGGATGCTTGATTGTTAGTGACATGTCCCTGTATACTCCTGATGTGGCTTTTTAGACTTTAAGAATACTTCAGATACCTCCCTCTGGCAGAAAGAGTTCTTGCTCGCTTTTAGCTGGACCTGTTTTGTGCAGGACTTCTGTCTTATTTTCAGCAACTAAACATAAATATCATCATTGCTGTTGTGGACAGTAGCTCTTACACTAAGCAAACCTGCAATAGCAGTTCTGGTGGTGGTGAATATGCCACAGATTTGTGGAGACCTAGACCTGTGACTGTTACTTACCCTTGGTGGTGGCTGAAATCCTGTTCCCATTGATGCCTGACAGTTTTCCCGTTGACTTAAATGAATTGAACACATAGTTAGGTCTATTTGTGTTTACATGTATGCGTCTTGTATTTGGCACTTAGGTATACATGAAAAAAGCATTTTATGGTCAGTCTTACAGAGCTGACTGGCCTCATAAACGAAGAATCTTTATGTCTGCTGCACCAGATTTCTAGCAGCCTTGTGCCACTAGGAAGCTGTTAATCCAAGGCATGTGATATCTCCTTAAACTTTGTAGTGAGGACTTTAGAGATGTACATCAGGAACTTGGGACCCTTCTTCCAGGACTGAATGTAGGGTTCTGCACTGAGGAGCCCTTCTGGAGAATGAGATCTTTTGAATGGGATAACCTAAATGTCATGTCGGATTGAGGCTAATTTTAGAATTTGGACATTTTGTATGAGCTGTGGTCGAAATCATCCTCAGACCAAGGCATTCCAAACTTCCTGTAAACCTTATATCTCAGAAAAGTAAAGCATTAGGAAAGAGTTAAATCTCAGAAAATGTCAAACGAGAGGAGTGAATATGAAAAATTTTATCCCAGTCAATCAAACAAAATTAAAAAAAAAAAGGTCTCCAAAATGAAGAGAAGAATGTTGTTTTTACAAAATTATTTTTAATGCTTCCACTAGTGTTTTCTGGGGAAAACAAACTTCCTCTTGTTCTGACATAAGGAGAGTCCTTTTTTAATCCCTCTCGTATGAATGCATAACTAGGAAGTTCACTGAATTTTAGTTGTCTAGAAAAAAAAGATGGAAAGATGCAAGGAGTCAGCTACAACAGATTAATTTCATTTGTGTTATTTCCTTCTGCAGATATTTTCAAAATACAGTTATGTCCACAACAGAACAGTGTACTCATTGTATTAAAGCAAGTGAAATTCAGTGTAATTTAATGTAGTTTCAAAGCAGGCACACATGCTCTTTGCTACATATGCAGAATGGTGAAGAGTTCTCTAGGAACTCACAATTTTGAAAACTTCTGTTTGATGCCATCATGGGAGACATTTAAAGGGCCTTGCTTAAAAATATCTGTACACTGAATATTTAACTCTTTCATTTCTGGAATATTTGTATATCTGTTATTTTCCAGGTTTAACTTTCTAGTGCCTCATTTGATACTGTGGTGTGGACCGGCAAATTTATGTAGAATGGTTTGGGTTGGAAGAGACCTCACAGATCATCTAGTTCTAACCCCCCTGCCATGAGCACGGGCACCTTCACTAGACAGAAGCACCTCAAAGCCCTAGTGTGCGTTACTTTCTGCTTTTAAGATCCTTGAGTAATAAGCCTTCTGTAATTGTGGATTTAAGAGAAAAAGTTACTCAGAGAGGGAGATAAGGAGAGCATGTGGAAAATCCCCTTTTTAGCTGATAGTTTTATAGGACCTATTGTTTCATTCCCTTAGAAAAATATAGAAGGAAACTTTGGATCTACGCTTCTGGTATTACTCTCGGTTTTTGGTATCATTATGATTTTAGAAAAATACAGTTTGTATAGAAGCTCTTATACAGACATGTAATTACATGTAAAGATACTAAAGCAGTTTAGGATACTATAGAAAAGTTCAAATTTGCTTTTGATGGGTTACATTCTTGTAGTTTGTTCTGGCTGGCTGATGGTCTGTAGGTACATAATCCTGCTGCAGAAGATGAGCTCAACTAATTGAGCTTTTGAGGATTTCCCAACTTTATGTACCGATGACTTCTGAAGACACATTTGCACTCTTTGATTTAAACTTTTGACAAAGGAAGAATGCTCAGGACTTCTCCATCTCTGTGGCTGTTGCTCCTTCCCTAACCAAATCTCCTCTTCCCATTCTCAGGTACACGCTGGTGGATATTTTGCGTGCCATACTTCTTTCTTTAGAAGCCATGATAGAAGACCCCGAGCTGCAAGTGAATGGATTTGTTTTGATTATAGACTGGAGCAACTTCACCTTCAAGCAGGCCTCCAAACTCACACCAAGCATGCTTAGATTAGCCATAGAGGGCCTTCAGGTAACATTATTATTTTCTTTCTTTTCCTAATTCTTCGTTTTGCAGTTCATTACAAATCTAGGTCGATAAAAAAGACCTAAACAAAACAAAATTCCAACAAGTTCTGAATAGCAAGGCTATTAACACTTTAAGGTGTGGGTGTACAGGCAAGCTACTGTGACAAAAGTGTGAACTCAGTCAGCTAACTGCAGTAACTCCTGATGTGTAGGCTCCTTCCTTGCTATAAATATGAAGTAGCGTTTTTGTTTTTATTCCAAAGTGACTGGCTTTCTGCAAATTCAGATGGTAGCTTCTGCAACAGAAAGTTAGAAGTAATCAGTTTATGTTGTAATTATGCACAGCGCTAATGAAATAGGGGTTGCTGCTGCCATGCCAGGTTGGTTTTTTTCGTTGATTCCTTTGGAGGCAGGCTCTACATCATTTGTCATAAAGTGTGGGGCCCTGTGATTAGACAGTTAGCTGGGACTATTTATTTACTCAAAGTTCAGCATGTGCTTGGCTCTTTTTCTGGGTCAAGATTAATCTGAGCAGCAGCTTCTGGGACTGAGTATACAGTGATTTAAATTTCTTTCAGCTCATTGTAAATTCACTTTACATGGCATAGGCACATTGGTGGAAAGGATACTGCATAACTTCCATCTGTTTCCTATGGTATTTTATTCTTGTTAAAATGAAAAAGTAAAATTGTTAAGGTAGTTGTTTTCTGCACAAGTCTGAGTTGTCATGTTAAAAACATCTGTAATTCGCTACTGTGGCAGTGCGTCTTGCTTTTAGAAGGACATGTATTCCTCTTCTGTGATGTTTCTATCATTTATATATTTTTATTACTCATAAAGCAAAATAACAGCCTTACCTTTGAACTTCACTGTGATAGTGTGATTTTTGTAGAAACTTGTATAGCAGTAGTATGGAGTTTTGACTGAAATAGTGAAATGGCTCAACTAGTATTTGGCCTACTGTTGCACACAGAAGGGCAGTAACATGAGACAAAGATCTCAAATCTCATTTTGTTGTGTTTCATTGTGCAACAGTGTGATTCCATTGTCTTCACAACTACATTAGAAGGCAGCAGTGAGACCTGTGCTGTAGTAGTGCTGCATTTCCTTTTATCGCTTTCCAAGTTGGGGTTTTTTTTGTGCTTTTTTAAAAATTAGCCCTTTTATTTCTTGTTTAGAACATGAATAAAAGCTTTAGTAATCTTTTTTTTTTCAAATAGTGGTGTTTCTTCTTGGGGATTATTCAGAGATGGTTATTTTGAGGAGACCTGCAGTGGATAATTGCATCTGAAAATATGAGGGGTGACCTACCAAACTTCAGGTGGGCTCTGAGACTCTGCCTTCTTCTACCATTGATTGGTTCATGACTGAATTGAGGAGAAGTCCTTTGGATTGCTTAACTTACCCATGCTCCAGCTTTGTAGTTTCGAATATTCCAAGTCTGATGGTGGCCAGCACCTACGGCATAATTTTGTGCCCACTGCCTTCAGTGCTGTTTACTGTAGAGATGTGCAAGTGGGCATGAAATGCTCCAGAAGAGAGAAGGAAAAGGCATTTTAATGGCTGCCTCTTATTTTGGAGGAAAATGTATAGCAAAAACATCATTCTGAATGATGTCAAAGTAAAAAGTGCTTAATCAGGCAGTATGAAAAAGAACAAGAACAACTCACACACTATTTGTTTATGATCTTTGTAAATACTTTCTATTTAATGAGAGAAATGAAATTTACTTTGGCTTATAAGATTTAACAGGGCTCAAGATACTGAACTTTACCATTTGGAGAATTTAAATATTTGTGTTGCTTAGGTGGAAGGGGACAGTGAGAGTGGGATTAGTGGCCACTGAATTTGATGTTAGCCAAATCCCTTTGCCTCCTGAATGAAATCTACTGAATTTGCATTATATTTGCTTAGCTTCCATGGTGAGCAGAATACTCAATATGGTATGTACCAAAGACTACAAGCTGTGGCATTTTTTGGCTTTTCACAACGGCTTGTTGTTTAGGAAATTGCTTTTGAAAGTAAGGTAAGTAAATACACAGTTTTCTACTGTATAGAAGAAGATGAGTTCTGGTATATACTTTGTCTGCATATGTGTTAAATGGGAGTGTGAAAAGAATCATTCCCCAAACTTACTTGCATAAATTAGAAAAACTTCCTAGGTAGCTGTTTCCAGGAAAAGAGACTTTTAGTCACGGAATTTTTAATGTTAGAGAACAGTGATTATCTGTAATCTAATGTGAAATTCTATCACACCCATTGCAGCAGTGCTGTACCAAATAATTGGTGCGGTGTATATCAGTGCTGAATTTTAGATCAAATGGTTTTGCTAGACAAGAGGCAAAAACTTCATGTGGAGGTGGGGGCAGTTGGCTGGGACCCTTGATGCTCCAGTCCTAGCTCGTACACTGGCTGTGTGCTTTTGGAAAAAAGGAGCAACATTCTTCCTTGCAGATGCTTGTGGCTACAACACTCATGTTGCTCCTCATCAGTGAGAAGGAGGATTTGCACTTAGAGCTCCTACACTTTCCCTAGCATAGAGCAAGGTCAGAAGGAAAACATTTTTTGAAAGCTGAAACACATGCCTTGACTTTAGCACTTTGTGTTGGCTCTCCCTAGTGTAGTCAATGTGTGAATGTTCGTGAGTTCCGGTCTTTAGGTGCCCACTTTTCCCGGTTCATTGATTTCTGTAGCCAGGCACTGATTTTTGGCTTGTGAAGAAGCTCATGTTACTCAGCAGCTGTGTTCCTGAAAGCACGGAGTGTTACAGTGTTGTGTGCTTCAATACCTGAGTGTCCTGATTAAGTCTCTTTCAAAAACTTTACATAATTTTGTTTCTTTCACCAGTAATGGGTTGCAATCTGTGTGCTTCAGCTATTTTTCTCATAGAAGAGAGAACTTTTGAGAGCTCTGAAGAAAACCAGTCCTAACCATAGACAGTGATAAACTCTGAGGAAGAACCCCAAAATATATCAGATGGTTTCTGCATAAGGAGCAATTAAGTTGGCTGGAATTCATTTGGATGGAAGAAGAAAAACTGTAGAGGGAAGGTACAGGAATCTATAAAACCATAGAATCATTGGATAATCGAGCTTGGAAAAGACCTCAGGAACTTGTTGCTCCTCCAACCTCCTTCTTAAAGCAGGGTCCGTGGTGAGGTCAGACCAGGATACAAACAAGGTCATGGGCGGCTGGAGAGAGTGGACAAGCTGCAGATGTTATTTGTTATTTCCATTTTAAGAAATGGGCATCATCAGGTGATGCTGGGAGAAGGCCCGGCTCTTTATGAGACACCATTGTACAACATCTGGGTAACTTGTGAAACTGTGCTGTGGGAAATTCTGGATACCTAAAGTTTAGTTGTGTTTAGGGAAAATGGAAAGAGACATGAACTGAGTATTAGTAAATAGATAAAAACCTTCCTTAGGCTGTACAAAGTCGGAGATGAGGTGGATACTGAGTGGAAATAATCACATATGCTGTCTAAGCTGTAGCTGCTCTATGCTCTCTTTTTTGATCTCTGTTAAGGACAGGATATGACTATGGACTTTCGGTATGCCATAATTAAGTCAAGTGTGTATTCCACCCCTTCTTCCCCCTTTTTGAAAACCTTCCTTTCATTTTACTGCTCCTGGCACTCCCCTGACCCCTTCTACCAAAACACCTGAGAACACAGAAAGAGGGAGGAGGTTCTGGTTATGATTATTTTCTTTGTGATAGTCCTTTTTTACATAAGCCCCTATATGGACTTTTTTTTTAAATTGTCAAGACAACATTGTTTTCATAATGCAGGTGAACACAGTTTCAAAGACTGAAAATCCAATTTGAAAATTACATTGAAATTTGGGGTTATTATTAACTCTGATAGACAGCTGTGGGGGTAATTATAACTGAGCTTTGCAAAATGGAACACTGTAGGTATGCATGAGACACTTTAACTGGTAAACTGATATTTAGTATTCTAAAACCTGGACCACTAATTCCTTCTTAAATATTGATTTCTATTTAGTGCATAATAGCAGTTGCATGTATGACAGATTTTTTTTTGTGTTTTCACTCAGGCAGGCTGTACATCCAAATGCTTTGCAAAAGTGCGTAGTTATCTGTGGCTGAATGTGAATGCTTCTCCTCTAGATAAAAATCTGGTGAAAAAGAGATGATACACATTTAAATGGGGAGCTGAACATATGTGGACAGTCAGCATTGTTGCAGAAGACAGAAAACTCTTGCTTCTGGGACGAGGATGTTTACTGGAAGAAACAGCGATAGTGTTGTGGGGGACAAGGCAGGGCTTTTAACCAACTGTGTCCTTTTTTTTTTTTGTAACAGAGGAAGGCTTCATACGCTAAAACAAACCCACTCCTGCAAAAATGAAAGCAAACCAGAAAGTAAATGAAGGCAGCATCTTTGCAGCTACGATTACTTTCAAAAACGTCTTTCACACAGCTGTTCTTGTGAGTTGTAAGAACAATATCCCCAACCAGATTTGCTGCAGCAGTGCGAGGTGGAAGTACCAGACACAGACCGTGTACAGTCTGGTGATGGAAGTGACAGGACTTCCTACTCCCATTTTCTCTAAGTGTGAACTCTATCAGTATCTTTCAGGGAATCTTGCTGAACATCACGGTTGGTTCAACAAGCATAGAGAGTGCTTAAATTTTGTCACCTGGTTCTGGACTACATCTATGAAACCAGCATGTTGCAGTGCCAAGAATTTCTAAGACAGGAACTTACAGAACTAAGGTTGCCTCTGAAAACAGTATTTTGACTTCATATAATTACGTGGTCACATGCTCTGTGCAGTGCATAAGATTGTTAATAATGAGCTGAAGGAACAGTTAGTACTAGTGGTGAGCATCAGTGAGCTGCAAACCATAAAATAGAGCTTTAAATGTTTTTGCATCCAGGCTTAAAACCATAAGCCTCTCATTCAGTGCTTGAATTTTCCACCAGTTTTTGAGAATAGGGTCCTGACACATTGCATATTGCTTGAGAGAATTTTAAAAAGTAGCAGACTCAAGTTTTAATGGGAATATCTTCTGTTTTCAGGAAGTTTAGTAAATCATTTCATTCAGGTTTTTTTTTTTTTAATCAAAGAATTAAGTTGTTTGTAAATGCTAGAGTCCCTTGAGCCCACGACTTCCCAGAGAACAGAGATGTGCTTGTAAACAGCACAATTTCATACCAGTTCAATTCATGTTCTGTAGCAACAGCAGCTAAATGGAATATTTTTCCTAAGAGCTTGTTATTTTCAAGAGTTTGCATACACTTGGTCTTCCTTACTTGTAAAACGGCCATAAAAAGGCTTACTGTGGAATTTACTGTGGAAACAGGGTGGACTGGAAGTGATTGTTACTTGTAGCTCCTCACCTGCTGTCTGGATGGGCTTAACCTGCTGGATGAGAAAGGACTTTACGACCATAGCTCGAGTTCAGCTACAAACAGGCGTGTCTGTATAGACACAGCCATTATTCAGTGTGGTCCCAGCTGTTACGCTGCTATCTGAAGGCAGAATAATTAATTTCCTTGCTAGATTCTTCTATGATGCTCATAAAAAAATTGTTGAATGCCTTTGGAATGTTGATTTATGTATTCTCACAAACACACTTCTAAGATGAGGAGATACCATAATCTTTTTTCTTTTTATTTTTCTATCCCCAGCTGAGAATAATTCCACTGAAAGATTACTGTTAAGTGTTTTCTAATTTGGGGTGCCTACTGTGACAGGCTATGGTCTGATTTTCAGTCACTTTTTATATATTTGGAGTCCAGCTGCCATTTATTTTTGATCAGGAGGATTCAAGACTTCAGTCTTGATCTTGAGCCCCCAAGCCAGGAGTCTGAATTCTAGCATGGCTAAATTAAGAGCTTCTCATTAGATTCTCTTTGAATGCACATAATGTCACATGGGCTGCCACCTCTGAAACAAATGAGAAGAAGCAGCAAACCTTTCTCCCCCAGAAACTCTGCTCTGCAGCATCTTACTGAAAACTTCAAGGAAGCTTAATGGAGTTAAATATCCACCCTGCAAACACTGCTACTGGAGCTAGCGGAGCATCTGCCTGCAGTAGGTTGTCATCCTCCATGTGAACCTGAACAAGAAAGACAGAGGGCACTTTGCCAATGGTTTGCAGATATTTGCTGTAAGCAAGTCGTGATTAGTTGTGGGGAGCTTGGCTTTTGTTCAGACACTTTGATCTAACTGGCACGGACTCATCTGCTTGTTCCTCCTGCCCTTTTTGCTCTGAGCAGGCTTTGCCACAGTCCTACTGCTTTCCCAGTTCCTCAGTCTGCTGCTGCTGACATTGTCTTACTTTTGCTAGTCTTCACTGATGTGAGGTTTCTTGTCTCTCTTTTGATGGCATCCTCCAAAACCTCGGTCACCATAGATGACTGCATGGCACATTAAGTTCATATTAGACTCCTTAGGAGATCTCAGCCTTTTGTGGTCTCACTGGCCAGATGATCTCCACATCTGGCTTCAAGTCACCTTAACTTCCCATCTCCAAATCTCCTTTCAACCAGTGTTCCCACTGTTCTTCATACCATTCATGAAAGCAGCACTGGAGAGTGAGTCCTGATCTGTTCACTTACCAAGTGAGTCCTCTAGACACCAGGCTGTTAAAGAAACTCTCCTTTTAGTTCCTCACACTGGAGCTGATCTACTTGGTACACATGACTAGGTGCTCACATGGCCAGGCAGGAGACAGTGGGAGCATTCTGTTAATGGAATGACATGGCAAGATCTAGAAAAAGAAGAATTTTTCCTTTTTGAATCTGGTATTTTCTTCTACTCAACAAAGTAGATGTGGTTAGTGTAGAAACCAACGAAAATGTTCACAGTTGACATTTTTCCATCCGTTCTGTCAACAGAGAAAAACATCTGAATAAAATTATTGCATCTTAAGAGAAAGAAAATAGAAGAGACTCTTCTTGTACGTGCAGGCTGCTTCTTTCTTGAGCTTTTGCTAAATGCTAACCACTTTTCTGCTTTTCTTCTCTTTATCAGGAAACTGTATCTGCAGTAACTAAAGGTAGTGACTAAATTGCTCTGATTGGGCTGAAAAACTAATACAATACTAAGGTGGCACACGCATGAAGGGCTTGTAGCACAAACTTGGTATAGGCAATTAATTCTTGTCACTGTGAATGACTTTCTGTTGTCTCTGGTAGACCACAGTTCAACAACTATATGGTTATAACCATTCCTCAGCTTCAAAATATCTATTTATTTTTGGAAGTGATTTTTCTCAGTCAAGGTCTAAATATTTCTCTTTTCTTCAGTATCTTAAGGCCGTAAAGGGAATAAATAATAGCCTTCCTTGTAAGGTCACTCAGAAATAAAACTAATTTGTTGTAAAATGTAATGTTAGAGACAGAACACATGTTTTAAGATCATAGTTCACCTTCCTGCTAAGGCAAGATTATCCCTTGCATTATATTTTCTAGTGCTTCTCACAGTTTAATTTAAAAGCTTGAAGGCAGGTCTGGCACATTCTTTGGAAACCTCTCTACGACTTCTTGCTCTTCAGATTTCCTCTCGGCATTAATCCTAATTTTTCTATTTCAAAATGTCAACTCTTATAAAACACTTTGCTATTTCACTGTGTGCTGTTGGGTTCAAAGCAGGAATTAGTATGTGACTCTCAGTAACCCATAGAAAGGAATTGTTTTGATGCAGCACCTATCTGCAGCAGCAGTGATTTGGAATCAGGACTTGGAGATGTTCCTCCTGCCTTTTTTGGCACTGGAGATGGTGAGATGTGAAAATCAGTGGGGTCCTCTTTATTTGGAGAGCCTAAATCTACTTTTTTTTATAGTGTTCAATCTACCTGTGTATCAATCCATTTTATATATGCATCTTTCAGGTTTACCTCAAAAGTATACACTGGATCATTTCTGTAATTATTTCCTGAAACCAGTCTAACCTTTATTTTCCATGATGCTAATAAATCCTCTGTGATCTTATTGGGCTGTACACAGTTGTCTTTATGTTACTGTCTTCTGCACGCACTGCCCATGCATATAGTGCCTCTGCCAGCAAAGTCTTACAGGGCTCCATCCACAAAAAAATACAACGCATTTTTTTTTGTGATTTTGGTTTATATTCCTTAGCAGCTGTTCACCTCCTGTGACAATTATTTTTATGAATCCAATTTGCTTTGGTTATAAGCAAAATTTTGACTTTGGTTATAAGTGGTTGCTGTGCAGGAAGAGCACTGCTGTCATAATTCGCTAATGTTTCAAAACAACTGTGGGAAACTTCTCTGGGGGAAGCACCATAAAAATGTGAAATTATATGGCTGGTGATGGTTTCTCTCATCTCATGTTTCCTAATCATGAAACAATTAAGAGAATTCAATTTTCGTATGTTTTAATAGGCATAACTGTTTAAATAAGTGATACTTTGCCAATGATTTAAAGTAGTTCAGGAACTGAAAGTTTAGATATATAACAAATGAAGAAAATTATATTTCTGAAGAAAAAATTAAGTATTAATTGTTTCTAAAATATCACACTCCAGTGTGGATAATATACTTAAAAAAAAAGCTCCCTCCCCCAAAAAGCATTTCTGCAGTCTTTTTCCTGCATATTTTGCAAAGATCAGAATAAGTTCTTAAAAAACATCTCTTCTTATTATGTCGAATATGAAAATAGTGCTTGTAATCTTTTCCAGTGTTTTCTGTAATAAAAAGGATTGAGTAGTAATGTTTTGTTTACACATAATGAATATCCAAACATGGATATGGACTGAAATCCGAGGTGACAGAACATAACGTCCTTTCTGAGAAAAATAAATTGACATTCAATCAAAAAAAAAAGAATTTCACTCCAGCGCCTGACACTGGAAAAGCCTCATGTCTGCATCTCCCCTAGCAGAGTTCTGGCTATGCCGAGGTGCTTGCTTGTTCTTTTGGGTTACATTTTATGTCGTCCCCCACAGTATACGTTTTGGCTATGAAATATGTATTCCTCTCTCTGATTTTATAGGACTGACTCTAATATCACACAGTGTCATTGGAAAATGCAGTCTTTAATAGGTGATTAAAGATTGTGTTTTCAAATGTATTTGTTATTTTCCTGCTCTTTTTAGTTGGTTCTCAAGAATCCTTTATAGCTGTTAGAATCTTTTGGGATAGGGCTTCCTTTCTGAGAAGAACTGGTTTTCAATCCTTGGCCACTTCCACCATTGAAAACATTTTCTGGAAGGAGAAAGTGGTTCTGCTGTGATTCAGGGGAGGGTCTCCCTAAAGGTGTGTTTCAATGACGGTTTTCATTAATTCTTACCTGACATTGAACTGAATGTGCATCATTACCTACAAAAGCTTCTGAGTTTGTTGAGATGTGCCTTCATCTCATGCTAAGCCATTTGATTTAAAGTATAGTTTAAAGCACTGCATCTTCAGGCTGGAGGCCACCGTGCAAAGTATAAAGAACCCGGGGTAAATCATCAAGTACTGGTAGTCCTCCAGCATTTTCCTCAGAAAGTCTTTGCAAGGTACAGTCAGTCCTGTGAAATCTGTGATGGATCTTTCTCGTCTTTATGTAGAAACCCCATGGATTATGCTCCAGATACAGTGAGTCCATGTAGAAACCCTGGATACATTCAGTAGTTCAAGTGCAGTTATAAACCCAGGCTTTGCAGTAGGGATTTTCAACCTGTGGAAGAGTATATGGTGAAAATGTAGATTCATTTCGAGAGAAAGACGGAAAATATTTTAAAGGATAGTGCTTCACAGAGGAGAAAAGAGAACACTAAGGATGTTAGGAGAAGACAGGATAGTTATGAAAGGATAGGGCAGGGTGTTGGGCAGAAGACAGACCTAAAAGCTGCCCTTCAGTTTAGATTTTGAAATGTTTCAAAGTAAACAATTCTATTTCCTATTTTATGGCTGTTATCAATCTCATTGAGTAAAATGTCATCTCTAAAACAAATTTTTTAAAAGCTATACTGACGTACCATTAGAAAATAAAGATTAACATTTTTGAAATCATAGCTGTCACACATCTGCAATAACTAACCTATACCATAGCACCAGATATTATCATTCCCCTCTAGTTTTAGTCAGTGAGCACACCACCATTACATGGTGACTTTGACAGGCACCAAGTGTTCCTTGAGACTGTGTTCTTCCTCAAATTCTGAATTCACTTTCCAGAAGAATTATAGAGGTTAACTGCATACCTCCAGCAACATGTTTCCATTATGAGGGGATGCAGTTAAATAGTTGTGATTGATGAGGGATTATGTATCAATGAGAAGCTGGTTGAGCCTCTTAACCACTTATTTTCTCATCCTTTATCTTTCAGGGGTTTAGAGATGCAGAAGTGCAAGCAAGGTTTGACATATGTTTTGGGCATTAGCTGAGATCCATCAGGTCACGCTTTTCAAAGCATTTTGTTAGGAATACTGAGCAATTTATTTTCTCTGGAAAAGCCTAGGACATCTGCATACTATTGCTATCAGTATGATCCAATTCTGCTCTCCACAGAAATTCAGCAGGAGTGCGATTTAATGAGACCAGTGAAAGGAATTTGACTGCTCTATTTATAGCACACTAATTGATCAGGGTAGCCATGGCAGGAGGAAACTTCAGAGAAAATCAATGCAGTATCAAATGAAAGTAGCACACAAGCCTTTAAAGACAGCTGTGTGAAAGCCAGTTAAGAATGAATTTATTTGAAGATCCATGGGAACGTCTTGGACCATGTGTGTTCTTGCTTTAAATTGTAGGAAAGAAGTCAAACTAAGCGGCATCTTACATGCAAGGTGAGCCTTACAATGTATTTTTTTCTTCATCCTCTTGATACTTGTTCCCGTTAAATCTTCTTGGTGGATTGTTTTAGTTTCATATGTAGATGGTAAATGTCTTCTTTTAAGAGCTCCCCTTTGACAACCTTACCCTTTTTTTGTAGTGAGGATGGCAGCCACACTGTGTAGCAGAACTGCAGAGCCTCCTGGCTGTGTGTCCAGCACTCGGGCACAGTTCCAGGTCTCATGGCTTTCACTTAAATGCCAGGAGAAGATGATCTGTCTACCTCCATTTTCATTCCTGTCATCAAAACACTTGTGATCATAGTAGATACCTAAAGCATAACTGTTTGTACTCATTGCTAATGTTTCTTAAATCTGTGTAATGGACCTTTGCTTCCTCCTCTAATTGCATGTTTTCCTCATGAAATCTGCTGAAGTCCTGAACAGTCCCCTATTCGCCATCCCCGAAAATTATGGTTTTGTGGCAGATATTCTCCTTTACTGGATGTATCTCCATGCTATGGGGTGACTGCCCATCAGTACATTGCTTTTGTGCTGCTGTAGGAGGATGAAGCAAGCAACAAACTACCATGAAGGCATTTCAGCAGTGACTTGTTTCAGAAAGAGTCGGGGGGGAACAGATGTACGCTTTGGTTACTTTGAATGTGCTTTTTGTTCTTGTGTTTGTACATAGACAAAAGTTTTACGTCTTCTCTAAAGGATGGCAAACATGGCAATGATTACAGGCAAAGCTGTCCAGGCTGTCAGTGTGTCCCCTTTCCTTCAGTGCTTGAATGTGCTTGCAATTAAATGAATAAAAATCTCTCTTCATTTTATGGCATGTGGGATGCAGCACTTAGGTTCGCTTTCTGAGGAAAGACGCACATATGTTTTTTTCAATAGGATAATTAAAGGCATGGCATCATGAAGTAGATGCATGAATAATTCTGTTTTTCTGCTGCTTCATAAGAAAGGAGTAAATAATCTACACCTTCCATGAACAGTTAATTTCTGTGGGCTAAATTTATGTAACACCTATAGCTAAGCATATTAATGGTGCTACATCTTCTGTTCATTCATTTTGGAGCATATGTAGTGGCATGGAGTTGTGGCTTAATTAGCTAGATGAATAATGTCAGAAATATTGTCAATTATCAATATGGTCTTCATCTTTCTTTAAGCCCCGACTGGGAATCCAGTTCCCAATGACATCAGCAGTTGCCGTGGTGAACGTTCATAAGCTAGTTTTTAATCTTTCATTAAATCACAGGCTAGGAAAGCAGACATGAGGACTGAGATGAAAAAACGTGCGTCTGCAGCACTGATGTCTTCCCTGAAAAACAGGAAAGGCACACTTCTGTGTTTTTGGGAAAAAAAAAGATAGTTGCTGCATTGGTGAGCACACTCTCAGCCACTTATATTGTCTAAGCAACACCATGCAAGGAGAATTTGCAGAATGTAAACAGAGGTGAGATGTGTGGGGCTTGAGAGCAGCTGAAATTGAATATGACAGGGCCTGGATATGATGAATGACTCAGGTCTGTCTTGTGCAAGGTTTGAGAACGAAGGTAAAGCTGGCAAGAGTAGGACCTCTTTCTTGCTACATTGGGCTTTAGCTGGACATTCCTTAGAGCAACACGCTGCAAGTTTAAATTATCGTGGAGGGGCACTGGAGATATCTCCACTTGAGCTAACAGCGCGGAGGTGATGTGTGAACTCACACTCAGACTGGCACATGGGAAAAAAAGAGTGGGACAGAGGGCAGAGTACTTTGAGGTCCATGTAAAGCAGAGTGGGTCTTTTGAGAAACAACTCTGAGCTGGGAGGGCAAATAGAAACTGAGTTGTTACCGACAAGCTCCCAAGTGTTTGGTGTACTGAGCTGAGACTGGAAGAGTAGAAGTACCTGTGTCGTAAGGGACATAAAGCTGCAATATAAAGCTTCTGTTGTGGAACAGCTCCCCAGAATAGCAGTTTGGGCCACTATGTAAATGTCTCATTCTGTGCTATTTTGTCTAATAGGAGAAAATTATTCTTCCCCATGAAGCTTAATGTGCTTATGTCATTACAGCATTCTGTCTCTAAGAATGCCATCGTAGGCGATGTTACTGGCACAGGTCTCAGCAGTTCATTTCTGCCCACGTCTTGGTCTACCAGTGCAAAGGTCTGTCCCCACTCTGTTTGTCCTAAATCAGTCCTGCCTCCTGTATGGGACCAGATGCTGAGCCAGTGCTTCCCTGTGTTTGTTCTCTCAGTGCCTGCTTTTGGGGAAAAGAAGTACAATAGCATTTTTTTTTCCTAAAGTAGAAATAGGAAGCCATAATTTTGCACTTTGCAAATGGAAAAAAATTAAAGAGGCAGGAAACAGACCTACAACTGCTTTGTTCTATTTTTCAAATACAGTAATTGAAAAAAAAAACCAAAAAATAGAAAAGCAGAATCTGGAGGATCTGGGTTTTTGGGGTTTTTTTTACAGATTTTAAAGTTGGGATCAATTTCCTTTAAGGTTATGAAGTCTTGCTCACAAATCTTTTATGCTTTCTCTGAGGCTTTTAATTCCTGGAAAGGTTTCTGACAATTTAAAATTACTCAGAAGAAGTACACTAAGATGTAATTTATGTTGCCAGGCATAATTACCCAAGGCCCTGCCTTCTCACACAGAAGAGCACACAGGTGAAACTGCACAATAGAATTATCTTTGCCCAGGTCGCAAAAAGAGAGGTTGTCTGTGAGAGCACTCTGCCATGTCTTCCTACCCAGCACCAAGTTCACACTTAATGTCCTTGAAAAATACCATTTGCTTGGATGACAGACTGTCACAGGGCAGGGACATAGGTTATTGCTGTGAGATGAGAGCCTTTTGGTGTTCTTCTGAGTCACTGGCACCATCTGTCTCTCTTCCTGAGGTAAGGCCGGATGGAGCAAGTGGAGCTCTGGCATGCTGTTCAGCTTTTTATTTGGCATTCCTGACCTTGCATCAGTCATGGTCCGATAGGGGGGTTGGTTTGGGATAACTTGCTTTGTTCTGTGTTCTGCAGTGAACCCTGGGCATAATCTGCTTTGACTCACATATTGTATTGGAGGAGACATGTTTTGCTGCAAAGCAGATGGTTTCAAAATGAATGTTTTTGCTATTAGTGCATCATATTGGGCCAGGTGTTGCTAGTTTCTCTCACCCCTCCTTGTTCAGAACCTTGATTTTCTTTTCAACACGTGATAAGAACTTAGAAGGGAATTAAGTTAGGATTCACACAGATCACAATTCTGGTCATCCAAATAGTGTCAGCCTGGTTTCCCTTTTGGGTTTATTAGATGGCTGATGTGTTCCTGTCTTTTCTCTCTTGGGTCTGATCCTTTCAACATGGACTGAAATTCACAGCCCTGGGCTCATCAAACCCATATTGATAAAAAAAACCCCCAGCCCTTAGATAGATCAACTTTCAGGCAGCACAAAATGTGGCCGTAGGATATTAAAGATAACTGGGTCAGGTTCCCCACAACATTGTATGTGGAAAGATATGGTAAGTGTTGGTCTTGCAGAAGAAGCTGTGGTGTTGGAGGGGAACAGGACTTCACAGATAAACCCAGGGCTGTGAGTTTTCTGGCTGAGTGCTTTGTGAGGACCACTGCAAACACTAGAGAAAATAAAAACTGAATGAATTTGAGCTTAGTGCTGTTAGTGAGCTTTCAGACAAGTAGTAATGTCAGGTGAGGCTTGGCAGCAGAAGACACGAGTTGAGGTTATGTGCATATTGGCACAGAATGACACTGAACGCTCGTATGAAAACAGAGTTCTGTAGGAATGATGTTCAGTGTGAAGTGAGCAAGGAATAAGCACTGAAGTCTGTGGGATGGTGAAAGGTGACCCACAGCATTGAAACCTGGGAAGGACAGTTGGCATGGATCAGAGAGACTGGGGAGAAGGCAGAGAGGATGCATAATGCAGGAACTGAGAAAATCCTGTTTCTTAAGCATTAACTGTAAAATAGAAATGGGATGAACAGCAAGTTATTTTAGAATGAAATGTACTGTAATGCATTTATATGTTAACGAGAAGGAGCAGGAGGGGTGAAAGTAGGAGCTGTCACTGCAAGAAAATGTCATCAGGCATGGAATTAGAGTCGGTGCTGGGAAGTCAAATTTCCATGTTGTTTCCCAGGTAACAGGTGAGTGTGTTGAGGCTGGGAGATGTCCACACTGTGAAGTGGTACTTGGGGATAGAGGCTCATGTTTGTGTGTGCCATTTTTTTCCCCTCATTTTCAGAGTCCTAAAATAGGCCTAATTTTCCTTAGTGTTACATAACAGTGAGTCAAACCCAGCTTTTAAATATCTTCAATTAGTTTTAACAATCAGATTTCAAGTTGACACATTTAAAGTAGTGAAGTTGCTCTCCATCCTTGCAGAAAAGGCTCAGTGGTTACTTGCAGTGAGTGTACGGGTGACTTTCACCAAAACTGATCCAAACCCTATTTCCTCTTGAGCTATTGTGCCGGTTTGGCCAAAATCTAGTAATATAGCCCCTGAGAGAAAACCAGGTTACAACCACCCTTCCCCCCCACAGGGTTCGGGAAAAAAGGAAATTTTTCCTCGAAGGAAAGTGAAAGAGATAAAAACTATTTATTTTAACAAACACACAGGAAAAGGATAATGATGCTAAATAATGAATTAAAACTCCCGCTATAGAGAGAAACCTGGGAAGATTTCAGAGTCCTTCTGTAGGTGTGGTCTCTCTCCTCCTTGGAGCTGGTCGGTGAGGGCGTGGGCCCACCCCCCAGGCCTCGGGGAGAAAATTCTCCTGATGTGTTCTGATGTTGTTGAAACAGTTCAGAAGAGAAGAAGGGAAAAAAAAACAAAGTCCCAGGAAACAAAATTCAGCTCTCCGTCTCACGCCAAGAGGAAAAAAAGACCAGCTGGCTGAAGGAAAAGCAAGCAGGGTGCTCCGTCCGTGCCGCGCGCAGCTAGACAACACTGAGGAGTGTAATCTCTGTGTCCTTGAGAAGCTGCTTTGGAAAGTTCATTTGTTTTTTTTTTTTTTCCTCAAGCTCAGTTTAAAGGCACAGAAAAGGCACAATATTACTTTTTGGGCATAGAGCATGATAGGGGATACACATGATAGAGTCACCCCAAGACAGCTATACAAGATGTTCCAGTGCAGGAGGTCCAAACTTTCCCATCCTTGATGCTGGTGTCTTTCTATGTCTTTATGTTTTCTCTTTTTTCTCTGTTCCCATCTTCATGCTCCTGCAAGCTCTATTGCAGCCTCCTGCGCTTCCGAAGCCCTGCAGCTTTGGAGAGTTGGCAGTGGTCGCCTGTCCATGGAGATCATCGGAGTTGGTGTCAATTTGATGTGGATTTAAACAAAGCTAGGCCTGCCAGGTTGGACAGAGAGTTACTTGCTTGAATTTCAAAATTTTGACTTCTGGTTTGATTCTTGCTTCAGGCATTTCAGATCTCTCATTCGAAGGGAAAATATCTTCCCTACCTGGCTGGGAGCCGTGTCCAGGGCAATGCAGTATGATCCTTGCTGGAAATGCTTTTCATCTGCAGCAATTGTAGGTGATGCACATACTTGTGCACATGCTTTGATAGAAAATAGCATCTGTACTTGTTATTGCTTTATGTAGTACTGAAAAGCTCATGCCAGTGTGATAGGTATGGATCAGGGAAGAATCACAGCTTGTGTGGACTATAGAAAACTATGTAAAGCCTGCTGATCAGGCAACAATGCATCTATTTTATAAACTTTGTGCTCTATTGGAATACACATCGTAAGGTTTTTGCACTGATGCTGAGTTATATTAATCTGTCAACACATGTTTAACAATAGTGCTGATAATTAATTCTTTTGCAAACACATCTACGTCTGTATTTATGTTAGTGTCAAGAAAACCAACACAATGAGGGAGAGTTTTATTTCAAAAATATAAAATGCTTGTAAATCGATTTTTTTTCCCCTGTGAAACGCAAAACCATGCAAAGGTCTTGATCACTTTTTTTTATTTACTATGAATTCAGCTTGTCTGTTAGCCCAGCTCCTATTCCCACTGGGGTCATGCTGTTCACTCTGCTGGTGATAGGGAATAAGTTGTTTTTATTATATGCTTATGAAACCCCTTATACAGAAAAAGCATTTGGTAGATACTCAGCAGGGGAGAACTGTTTTCAGACAGGTACATTGTTTTGAAAAAGGAGAATCACATAGCCCAGATGAGTTACTCTTTAAGACCATCAGAAATAGTTATTATCATCAACATTTACAGCCCTGCATGTGGATTTTATTTACTTTGGATTTGTTAGTTGTGTACTCAGACTGGACTTGATTCTCTCCTGATGCAGAGTGCAGCTCCTCAGAAGCAGTTATGTTGCTGTAGCTTTGGTTCTCCAAAACCCCTATGTGCTCTCACTAGATCCGCTGATCAGTGAGTTCTGGTGTCCTTCACTTGTGGCTGATACTCATATCTGGGCTCTTCTCCCTCACTTTCCCCATGTACCAAATGTCCTTACTGATCCCAGGGTTCTTGGTTGGAACCTTTGAGTTGCCTGCTGAGTTAATGGGAATATGGACAGAATTTAATTAATTAAATATAACTTACCTTAAATATAAATGGCAGTACATTGCTCAGTGCTGTTGAAAGGGAACTGGGATGCTGAAAACCTGATGGCTAAGAAAGTAATGGTGATGCGTATTTTGCATGGAGAATTGTTTATATCTTGCAGCCATTTCTAGTCACCTTTTCAGACTATACAGAATATGGACAATAAAAATTTCAACAGAGATGGCAGGAACAGAAGCATTTGTGTGATACTAATTTTCGTGAAAAAAGCTATTCAGTAGAGGTCACTGTAGTGGACAAAAACATCTCTCAGGACTCCTTAACATGTGTTTACACAATAGACCTCATGGTGCTTGAGTAGCCACTCTGTTTAATTAATGGTATTTAAAAGATTTAATCTGTGTAATGAATTTTAAAAATCCATAGCTAACTTTTGAAAGTGAATGTATTTGTTTTGTATGAGGTGCAATAATTTAAATTTCTTCATGTTTTCCTGAGTTTCTTGCTGGTTTATAACGGGCAGCTGTCAGTGGAGAACATCTCTAAGAGAGTGTAACTATGTACTAATAAAACAGACATGCCCAGGGCTGCTCCCTTCTGCTGTAGTGGCTATGTCCTGAGTGTTATTATTTTTGTTAGCTTAAGCAGATTGCTACATTCAAACGTCATTTTGGAAATGGTGCTTGATTTCTGTTTACCTTCCAAATTGTTTGGGAGAGGGATGGTGGCTATGACTTACTCTGACAGTTTCACAGTATAGATAATTGAGTTTCTCCTCCATGAATGTTTCTGGGTGCTGTTAATTGTGCAGTATAGATGCTGCTTGGGATTTTGTAGAATGTTATTTCGTGTATCTTGGTATTTCTTATGGTACATTTTATTAGGGAAAAGCCTGTCTCTGTAGTCAGAAATGATAGAGTACACCCGATACAATCAGATTAGTGCAAGTCCACAGTGAGTTCAAGTGAGTGAGCTGTATGTGAAGAACATTGCTTTTGAGATCTTTGCACTCACCCCTGCAGGCTGGTGTAGCAGGGCTGGAATGTCACAGAGTTAGTCAAGCTCATCAGACCCACTTGCTATTAGCTCTTATAACATTTTTAGTGATGACATGATCACATCTTGCATCGGATAAGTTGTTGTGTCTGGTGTTTTCCAGTTCTTGATGGCACTTTGAGGCAGTTGAATGCTGCTGTAAAAATGCTGGAGTCAGCTGAAAGTATAGAGAGAATTTAGACAGGCAGAATGAGATTCCTCAAGTTGTTATTTGACCAAGTCATTGAGGTTAATGCTTCTCCATCTACAATGGCACCATGGGACTTTATACACCCAGAAGTGGTCAAGACCATTCATTCCTTTTTTCCTGCTGAAACCTGGCAGCTTCATTGAGCACACCCACTGTTCAGTTGTGCTGGAACTTTGGGGCAGAGTTGAGCCGGAGAAGAGGAACCAATTACTGAAGTGCCAACAACCATTGGGCTTCGCTTTGGGTTCCACCTGGAGGTTATTCTGCATGGCCTCACTTTGCAGGTGAGGTCTGTCACAGTCACAAGACTGGGCAATGAAATTTGTAGCAGTGTAACAGCTTAAAATACCAAAGCAATCTGTTTGAATACTTGAGAGTGTCTTGGGACACACAGGATTGTGCTTGTCTGTGACTTATTTCATCACATAACTCTCCATGTCAGATCTGCATGAAATTCAATTTCTTATCCTGGCATAAGCTTGTGTTGTGTATGGTCACAGCAAGTAACAGAATGAAATCTGATAGAATAGCTCCAAGATGCTGCATTCTTATCCCCAAAAACAAAGGCACTATTGTTCTTCTAAAAATTTAAACAGAAACATAACCATTGGCTCTACAGCCTTTCTAAGAAGAATCACAATTTTTCCATAAAGACTAAAAGAAAGTGTTTATGTCAAATGTCTCCCTTCTAGAGATTTTTTTTATTTGAACAGTATCAAATGGGTCAAAACAGAAGTGATTAATTTTGGGAAAGCTGCCAGTGTTGAGTGGAGCATTCAGACACCTCACATCGCCATTTACCTCTAGGCTGTATCTGTTCCTGTCTCCAGGAGAGACTGTTGTGTAGTGTAGGAAATACAAAAATATTTCAACCAAATAACATTGTCTTTGTAAGGAAATGGAAGCTTGGAGCACTCAAACTACAGCTCCTAGGGCAGTAGCAATAGCTAGCAAGCATTCTGAGATAATTTCCCTCCTGTTTTTTTTTTTTTTACATCTACCTTCCTTCCCTCCCTCCATCCAGTGAACTCAAATTCTAAGGCAGCCTTTGCATTTTGTATACTGGCAGATTTAGCTGCTGCATTCTTGTCACAGAACACTTAAATATTCATGCGGCTTTTAATTTTAGTGCTGAAAGACTGTAGTGGATACGATAATGCAGGAATTTGGGCTCAGAAAATCAGAAGATTTTTTAATGCTTTGGCTATGTGTGAAGATTTATCAGCCAGGCTCCAAAATGAGCAGAGCTGACTGGAGTACTGCTTTAAATGATCTATTTCAGTAAATACACAGCCAGGATCTTTAAATGGCTAAGCATACAGCTGGTGTCTGATATCTAGAATGTGGCTGGAAGTGTTGTTTATTCAGGATGAGAACAGGTATTATAAGTCTATAGTACTGCACTGTACACATATATACACATCAGTAAATTTCTTTGTCTGAATTGCCAAAAATTAGGTTAACAAAGAAACATGTTAAAAATGATCTTATGGTTATTATAGGTTGGATTTAATTACATTTAGGGAAATTTAAATGATTTATCTGTGTGTTTCTTATTTCCCTGTGTGCTGGCAGTAGGCAGCCCGTCCCCTTACTGCCAGCATCTGACTGATTAATTGGTCTCTTGCTTGATCTGTTTTCCTTTTTGTTTATGTATAACTTATTCTAGTGCTTTCCCTTTTTAATATGGTAACATCAAATTTGCTCAAGGTCTGTGAACGAATGTGGATTAAAAGTCAAGCAGCAGCAGTTCTAATACATAATTGATCTACCAGTAGGGCACAAAGAATTGATTCTGGTTCCTGGATAGGAAAAGCCTTTTTTGTCCTATGCTGATAGCCTGAGCTCTTAAATCTATGTCAATTTAAAGTGAATAGGCTACTAGAAATTGACAAATTATCCATGTTAATAATTTTTAGGAGATTAATTTGATGTTTGAGACATAATGACTTTTATACAAAGACATAGACGCACATGTACTCTATTTGCCACATTCCTTTTAGATTTCAATGCAGTTCTGTTTGTTGGCAATTGAAAATATCTTATGTCTAAAAAATGTGATCCATTTTGAGTCTGTATCTGCCTCTTGCTGTGACTCCACACCTGTTAATACCTAACAGAAGATTTTGCTTGCTTAAACTACTTTTTTGTACAGGTGCGAGAGCTTTGTGACATGGTCTCAACAACAGCACCTGTTTGTGAATAGATACGTTGGAAGAGGCTGTGTCTGCTTATGTTAGCATTGGCTCTGATTTTATTTCAGCTTGTCCTGTGTTGCTGAGGAATGACTCTTGACTGTTCAGCTAAGCGGAGGTAGAAGCTTGTTTAAGGTTTAATGTTTATTGATATTCTCACTGAAGTGAGGAGTTTTGTATTTTCAGCCTCCTTTTGAGGTACACATGGTGATCACAGCAGGGGCCTTTACAGCTGTAGCATGAATGACAAGTGGGTGACGGCTGTGCCGTTGTGGGACTAATAGCATGGATGTGCTGGATGGCATGGCTTGTGTGGTGCTAATGGATGGGAAGCAAGAGGCAGCCAGCAGAGTGTCTCTGCCTTCCATTAAGTCCACTCACGCATACCATATGTCATCATCCCTGTACTGGGGATTTAATTCTCTGGTTACCACTAGCACTAGAGCGACAGTAGTAGAGGAAAGCAGAAAATTTAAGCCATGCTGTAGAAGAGGGCTGCAAATCAGAATGTAGCCAAATCAGACAAGTAGAATGGAAGGAGAGGGAAGGAGGATCTTTTTGCACACATTCTTATGCCTCCTGTAAAAAATGGGTTACGCTGTTTTAGTATATTGCATTGGAGTTAAGATGCTACAATTTGAATAAGGTTTTACCAGCAGAGAAATAAACGGTTTTGCAATCTCTAGTTACAAACATCTGAAGATGTTACATATGCAAAAACAATATCTTTGTAAATAATGCTATATTTAGAAAAAGACATACTTTCAGATGCAACCACCCTTTATTATGTTGGTAGAGCTAAGAGCAGAACAGCAAATTGTCAGTTTCAAAATGGAAATTGAACTTCTTTCCTAGAGGTTTCATTAATGAATTGAGTTAATTTGACTGTTGCTGACTTTCCCTGGTCTGTGAGCTGTCTGTACTGCCCTCTGACATTTCTGAAAAGCTGGGCTCACTGGTGGGTGCCAGAGCTGGGGAGTCAGCTCATTCCCAGCCTTTGGAAACTGAACTTGTTCAATGTTGTGCAGACAGCTTGGCAGTGGCTACGTTTTACAATCCTGGTTCAGAGAGCGTGATGCATGAAATGTCAGGGTTTGCAGGTAAGGTAAGCCTTCATTTAGGTGGAGTAAGCCAAGCACATTTTCGACAGTCACTTGTGAAGATGAGTGACCTGAGGCAAGCCAAGAAGCTTGAGTACTTTACATAGGGTAAATATTAACATCTATCTGCAAATCAGTTTTTAATTGACTTTGAGAAGTCTGTCATCACACTGGTTGCTTTTGCTGGTGATGAGTTTCAAATATAGCACAACTTTGGTAAGGGATTTGAAAAATACCAGGTAAAAAGACTATATAACCTTAGTGATTTTATATTTTTCGTCAATGTCTGACTTGTTCAGAACTGTGTGCTCTTATATGGTTTCCTTATGTTCAGAAGGACCCTTCTGTGTTTCAGTTCATTCCCATGGCCTCTGGTCCTGTCACTGGGCACCACTGAAAAAAGCCTGGCTCCAGTTTCTTATACCCTCCCATCAGGTTTTCATGTACATTGCTGAGATTCCCCTGAGTTTTCTCTCCTCCATGCTGGACATTCCCAGCTCTCTCAGTCTCTGTCCATATGAGAGAGGCTCCAATCCCTGAGTCATCTTCCTGGCCTTTGTTGGACTGTATCCAGTGTGTCTCTGTCTGCTTCGTACTGGGAAGCCCACATTCCAGACAGTTTCAGAGTTGAGTTCTTTTCTCTATGGGTATCCATGTGGGTATCCAGTGACGTGAAATGAGGCTACTGTTGTTTTCTTTTGCTGAGAATACATTCACATGGGTTCCACTTTTATCTTAGCAAGAAGACATCTGCATTTCTGATTTTGATCTCTCAACTCCTTGCATATGAATTTTCAAGAGTTTCAAAAGTGTGATTTTAGGAGAGATCCTGCCATCACATTTCCTCATTACTGGCATATCCTGATAGCACAGCAAACACATTAGCCTTGTCCTAGATATGTATGATAAAACATGTAACTGTTTATTTTCCCAGTTGTTGCTAATCTCTGTTTTACTGGAAGATTTCCTCCATAGAAGCTAGCACAGAGACACCCACGCTTATACAGCTTTACAAAGACAGGGGGTTGATGTCTGAAGTTAGAATTCAACAACAGTGATTTATGGTCCTCTAGAGTAATAACTTGAATGACAGTTCTCCCTCAAACAATATTGAAATTCCCTGGACTCCCAGGCACATTTTGCATGTGTGTACCACCAGCAGTTGTTCAGGAGTGCAGAAGAAGAGGGAAGCTGAAGTGGAGTTAGCATGTAGGAAGTCATATCTTTTCAAGTACCTTTGTAAAGATAAAGTGTAGCTGAGCAGTTCAGACTGAGGCTTTCTTTAAAGCTGAAAGGCTGAAATAAATCTTCATTCTGTACTATGACAAAGACATTTAAACACTTTTTGGAACTGGAAATAGATTTGTCCTGTGGGGAACTGACCTCTTGAAACCATGTATGTTGCATAGTTCATGATACCTCTACTCTTAATAAAATATAATACTTATTAATGGATCTCAAGTCAGTTATTCAATTTCCCCAGTAATTTAAAGCTTAATTATGCTGCATTCTAGATCTCAGTGGCTGTCCTCAGCTGATTTTTCTTAAATCACTATCCCTCCAATTTTACGGTTCAGTTCAATTCTCAGGACTGTCATTTGCATGGAGTGACAGATTAAAATTGGATGGCTAAAATGATTACAGCTCTTAGTGCTTACTGCAGTGATGGAGATTGATTCCTCATAGTATCGGGAAACATATGGCTCATGAAATAACTCTTGAAACACTGTATTTTTCAGTTTATTGTATTGTTGTAAATTGAAACTCACAAAAGGCTAATCCAATTTTAATGCATCTTGTCTGAAACTGAGAGTTGCGTTTTTGGAGGAGCTTTGGATAATAAAATTGTAGGCACCAGTTTAGAAGTTCTCCATTTCCAGGGGAGAAAAAGTGAATATTGTGGTAAGAGAAATGGTATCTTTCAACTCAGTAACTCGCTGGCACTGCATAGCTATGCAATGTTGTTTGAAAACATGCATTTTTGCCTCTGTGCAGGGTCCTTGTTCACCTCATCCATCTGCAGACCAGTGTACCACATTGCCTGGACAGGTTCAGATTAGCTTGCAAATTTCGACAGAAGCCAATCCTGAACTGAAAATCCTTAGACTGGGTCTGGTTCTAGGAGATTGTCAGCTGGGATGATATACAAAATTATATGGAAGGTATAAGATTTGGTATTTATTTACCTGATTTGAGTTTAGGTCTGCAAAATCAGTCTTGGCATGTGGCTGTAAAACATGGGTCTTCCATGCAGGAATATTTTATATTTCTCTTTCCCTACCTTCCTGTGAAAATTTGGAAGAGGGGCTAGAGAGGGAACAAGATGAATATGTTTTTCCCTTGCGCATCATAGTAATTTCTTGATGTCTCTCCCTGAATTACTTTTTAATTTAATCTCTTCTGCTCCTCACTTTTATCTTATTTCTATAGTTTCTGCCTTGCCTTGTTTTTTTCAATCCTCATCTTAACGTTGTCCTAAAATATCCCTTCCTTCCCAGGTGCTGTTTAGCCTACTCACATTTGGAAGTGGTCAGGTACAAGGAAGGGGGTGGTACCTGATAGCTCCTGATGCTCCTCTTTGAAACGACCTCAGGCCCATGGGAAGCTTTCTGCATGATGAAAAGCATCCTGACAGTAATCCTCTGGTCAGCAGTTTGGCAGAGACCAAGGGCTGTTTGGACAGTCTCACTGACAAAAAGAGGGTAACTTCAGGACAAGGGTGGTACAAGCTGAGATGCTGGTGTGGCATTTCAGCTCTTGCTATGCAGTGCCTGGCCAAAGACGTCTGCCTTCAGGAATCTGAGTATGGAATCTTTTATGAACAGTAGTTTTCCACATTATTTTTATTCCACCAGTATTATGAAAGTATTGTCACTGTATTTATGCAAAGCATTTAGCAGTATAGTGGTTTTTTCTCTTTGTCTGTAATCTTAATCTAATAAGACATTCACAAGCTGCCTGGAAAACAGACTTTTTTTTTTTCCCTATGGGAATTTCCGTAGAAGAAATCAGCATCTGATAATTGCCTATTGTAAAGAATGATTTTCATCACATGGTAGAAAAGAGAGCAGAAGAACCTACTTCTACTATAATTCTTACTGTTTTTCTGGCTTTGCTGATTTGGAAAATAGCATCAGGCTGTAAAAAGTTTTGGGTTCCTTTCTCCCTTTTTAATACCTCACATTCCCAATTAAGTGTTAGAAAAGAGACAGTGTTGATAGTTAAAAACAGTATTGTCCTTGGAAAACAGCATTTTTTCATTTCTTCTTTAAAATTAAAGTCTTCATTTTCAAGGTTTAAACTAAAACAAATAGACCAAGAACTAATGTCCAAAACCCTAAGTCCCCGTCAAAATGAAGAAAAATTGCTAAAAGAATTCCACAATTTCTAATTAAAACTTAGAAAAAAAAAATCAGGTCAAAACCTATTGAAAGTAATTTGCAAAGAAATAAAGTAATTTCAAATTAAAATGAAGGTTTTAGACAAAATACTTTCTTTATCAAGCCCACCTAATTAAAAATTGCGAGTGATATAATCCCTTTATCCAAATAGTGAAAGCACAAAATCTATGTAGGTTTTAAATTTTATTGTATTTATATATAAACATGCAGACATATGTGGTCAAATGGCTTTTAAATCCCACCTAATTAATTTAAACAATATATAATTTTTATGAGTAGCATATTGAAATGAAAGATGGAAGACTATTTGAAATTAAAACAGATACTTCAATAAAAAAGGCAATATTCTCACTGGATGGATACCATCTCTCTTCTCATTTCATTCAACTTAACATATTTCTATATGAGCTGTAAGATAAAATGACTAATAGAAATGAAAAGGACTGCCAAAAGTCAAATTGCTTCACTGGAAGCTTCTTAGCAAAATGACAACATCCAGTTCTAGATAATTAAATCTTATTTTGTGGGAACGTCACTGAATGATGTTAATTTGCCTTTAGGTACTGTGCTTTTGGTTGAACACAGTAACAAAAATTTATTTGGGCACTTTTTGTTTGTCTTAGAAATGGTTCAATATTGTCTAATAGAAATGAAAAGCTCAGACTAGGAGAGCACAACATTTTAGTCTTACAGAGGGAAATCACTAGTGCAGCTGTTCCAGGGATCAAGCAAAGTTTCACCACCTGAGATTTCTTTTTTGGATCTGAACATTAAAGTCTCCAGTTGTTAGACAACCTGAAGCTTAGTTTCTTCAGAATTTACTAATTTTCTCAAAATGAGTCAGGGCCCTTATTCCCCCCAGTCTTGTTGCATGTTTGGTGATTCAAAGCTGTCTACCAGCTTCCAGTCTAGTTGTGCTCCTGGTCAGGTTTCTCTTCTTTGGGTGTCAACATTGTCCTTTGTTTTGAAAAGCTCTTTCCTCACCTGTTATTTATTCTCCCTAGTGTGTTTAGCATCTGTTTTCGTAAAAAAAACAACCCAAATTCTTTTAGATGCCACAGATTTACTTTCCAGACTTTTGATTATCCAATCCTCACCACTGGGTCCAGTCATGTCTTGAGCATAGGTGATCAGTTTTGACACACAAGTTTGTTTGCTTTGAGGCATTGCAATTACTCGTGTCATGGATGGATGCTGGCAGGAAGTTTGGTATTAGGAATGCCTTGTTCTTTCCTACCTTTAGTGAAAGTTACAGTTTGGTAGCAAGACGGGTGTCCTTTCTTGGTGTGGATGGCAGTGACTCTTGGTTCCCCTGGTAGTTCAACTCTTGGAGTACTAAGGAAGTGAACTATTCCTTCTAGTCAAAGCTTTCTCTTTCCATGATTTTCCATAGTCTTCTCTTTAACATGATAAAAATTAAGTTTAGTTGTTTAGTCATGCTGCATTTTGTAGCAGACAGAATGTTTCCGTTTCTTTCTAGTGGAGCTTTCCATTATAAGGATACTATTTTGGTTCATCATAATAATTTTTTTTTTTCTCCCTGAAGTGCTTGATTTTTCGGACAAGCTAAAGGAGAACTAATGTAGTATCTTCAGGAACAAGTCTTAAGTCACATTTAAGACTTTAATAGTTTTGTATGCTTTATTTGAACTTGCAATTTTTTGTTAGGAAAATACAGCTGTTGCAGTTTTGACTTTGTAATCTCTTGTTGTCTGCAGATGCTACAACCTGAATTCATCAGAGCACTCAAGTGCAGCCTTAAGTAAAGTGTGTGAGTGTATTCATTATGTTTGTCCAGACTGTCCTTTGAAGGATATCTCTAGACTATCTGCAAAAACAGTTTCACTGCACATAAGGACAGCAAGCCCTCAAAAATAACCCCAGAGCACACCTGCTCGAGCACTCTCTCGGTGTTAGTGTGTGGCAAGGTGTATCCAGACAGTCTCTTTGCAGGAGATGAGCAGCATACTTGTAAGGCTCTGATGAGAATGGGCTGCCAAGGCACCCTTGGGCACACAGTGGTCTCAGCAGTTTCTGAGACTACATTTCTAAAAGCTGTGCAAACAAATTTGATGATAGTACTGAGTTCAGCTAGGAAGGCCACTTCATTAAAAGTAGTCTTCAGAGGTTTAAATGTAGACACGATACTCAGGAAATGGAAAATGCTGTGGGCTTTAAGAAGTTCTTTGAATTTTTGCGTTTGGTAAAGATAAGAAAGGTGGGTCATTTTTATTATCTCTATGATAACAGTCCTGATACCACTAAGAAGACTCACTGGTTTTCAGTAGGAATTTGGCACTTTCCTTTCTTAGGTACTGTTGAAAATATCCCACACTGTTTTTGATGTTACTACCTGTGCTGCAAGAGATCCTGCTTAAAAGTTCCTGGCCAAAGTGGAGCAGGGAACCCTCTGTGAAACCCTGAGATCTGGCTCAGGTGATGGCTGAGCCCAGCACAGGGTGGAATGTGATGTCTGGCAAGTAGAAACCTGGCTTAGTATGTGCCAAGGGTGGTAGCAGGCAACAGCAGCTGGGTCCTTGGAGAGAAAGCTTGTAAAGATAGTTTGTCAGAGAGGTAAAATTGCTGTGCTGTGAGTTACAGAACCATATCACAGGAGATGGAAACCCAGTGAGGGAGTTTGCATGGGATCATTCTGCGATGCTGGCCGTGCACTGGTAGTCCCCCAGTCCTGCAGACAGTAGTGTAGGGGCGTGCCTCTTCCTTGGCAGCCTGCTGTTAATTGTCACTTGCAAGCCTCGTGTCACGGGGACTGTGGTCTCTGATAGTAACTACCTGCTTGCCTGCGTCTATGGCATGGCCGTATCCCAAACTGTGCTCATCAGAGACACACAAAAGTTGTGTTCTGCTGCTGAAACAGAGGTTACAGTGAATGTGAAGAAAAATCCACCCACTATGTATACATAATTAGTTCTTTTTTGTGGTTTGGTAATACCCCATCAGATTTATTACTTTTCCTGTCAGAAGCACAGCTCACTTTACAGCTGATCTCCATCTCTTACTGTTTTCTGGCAAGAGATTCCTCTTACTTAGAATTCATGTGATTCATGGGTTACAGGCTCATCTGTTGAAGTACGGTATGTCTGCAGAGGCAGTTGTGTCTGCCACCGTGCTTGTAACCTAATCTGCATAAAATCCCAGAAGAATCAGTGATTTGAAAGAAATTCCTACCTGCTGTTTGTGTAGGATGACCATCTGTCTGGCAAATCCCCATGTGGAAGTCAGATACATCTGAGAAGAGCAAGACAACCTTCTGACACCTGTTTCTCCAGCAGATGTAGTTGCTTATCCTGCTTTTTTATTTTTTTCAGCAGGTGCTTTCGAGATTTGCTTCTGGATCTACTTTCAGCAGCTTTTGAATACTAGTGTAAGCACTCTACAATACAGGATCTTTATGACCAAATCACCCTTTCTCTTTTTTGGCACAAAGTTTGGGGGGTCCTAATTACACCTTAGGAAGTGCTTCTGAATCTGGGCACCTCAGTTAAGTCACAGAAACTGATAAATACCCAACTTCTTTAATTCCAGAAAATATCTTCGGAATTTCTGAAAAACACTGAGACAAAATGGCTTTTAAGATCAAGTGGCGTCTTCTGTTTGAGGATCATTGAATATATATTCATGATCCTCTATGTAAATGGTTTCCAAGATTCAGGAGAAGATAGTATATTGTCAAAGTGGTACTTTTTACGGATAATCCTTTTGTCTGATGGAAATTTTATATCTTTAAAATGATACAGAGCATTCTGAGGCCACATTAGAACACAAATGCCTTTGGCACTCTGCTCTGAATCTGTGTTTGTACGTGTCAGTTTGCCTATTGAGATCTTCTTATTCGCAAATTGTCTTCAGCTTCTGTGTGACTCTCAGCTTTGCTGAGATTTCTGCAGCTCTAAGTGCATGCTCTTTTGTGCATGGTATGCAGCATGGAGCACCAGATTCCTCTGCTGGAGAACCAGCCATGATAATCCAAATAAACACAACCTTCTGTAGATGAATTGCATCTCCTGTAACTAAAGGTTAAGGTGTCATCCAGTGATTTATCCTTCCTAATGGATTTTTTGGATCGCTGTGATAATTTACTACCTTTTGTACATCATAGTTGTGTCCTCAAAATGGTGTTTGGGGATTTACAGTACTGACCAGGGTGAATTATGTGTCAAACTATCAACCATCCTGTTTGACATTTAGTTAGTGCTGACAGGATTGGGCATTTAGCAAAATGAGGTTTCTGCAGCAATCTTTCAATAGGATTGTTTTATTTCACAGCTGCTGTTAATCAAAAGAAGAGATTGCAAAACTGACCATTGATTGCATTGACTACTGTGCTCTGGCCAGCCAGATGGGAGTGGTGTGTGTTGTAGTTGTCATCCTCCCTGTAAATTATTGTCAAGGTACTGCCTCCTTGATGGAAAATCCAGCAAGTTGTTACAATTTGAAGGCAAGAGGTACCTTGCTGTAAAGAGCCCCTGAGTTAGGTGTGCTTGACAGGACGTGAACGGATCCTTGGAGAGGAGTAAGTGATTCGTACTTCGTTATTCCCACAGGTCTGAACACATTCACAGAATTAAAGAGGTTCTTTGAGTATGCAGGCAGTTTCACTTTTGCAAAGTATATACCTATCTGGAAACATTTAATGAAAGATTTCCTTCCTGCAGTTTCTGCCTTCCTTTTGTGATAGTTCTTGTTTGGGTTGAATAGTTTATAATTTTTTTCTTGGGCATTTTGTTGGTGTGTGCTGTATGACCCTATGCTTCAAGCTGTGCTTTGCAGATTACATCTAGGCTGCTGGGTGCTTCTATAGGGCCTCCTCTCTTGTCTCCAGAGGAGGCAAAATAGCTCTACCTGCACAACGCACCCTGTCAGACCATTTGATTGCCTCCTTTTGAGCCTTTGATCCCACTGGCACAGACCTGAAGCTGCCTTTACTGCATCCACATAGGAGGAGGAAGAGAGGAGGAAGAGTAGGAGGTGTAGCTGGAAAGGATGTCCTTGTTTGTACCTGTATGGTCAAACGGGAGCTGCTGCTGCTGTGAGGAACCTGGTTTTGATCTAAGTGACTACCACGGCTGTCTGTGCTGTGTCACCTGTTGAATTAAGCTTCAAATGAAAGCCATTAATTTAATAAGTGTGTATAACTAAGAGAAAGTTCACTGAGAAGGTTCTGACATAAGCCATGGAAAAAAAAAGGAACATGCATCAACTGCACCTGTTTACACTTCTTTCCTCCTTCCTCAGTGGTGTAACTCTGGGCAACATGGGAGACGACTTACTGCATTGTTTGTGCATATGATCAACCAGGCAAAGACAAAATGAGGACACACAAGGAATTTGGCAATTGTATTCCAGGACAGAGTGGCTGCCCTCCTCAAACTGCCAAACCCTCTGGCATATTCTTTCAACTTAGAAATTGAAAATGCATATCAGAATCTTTTCCTAGTGAGTTATCTGCCCCTTGTGATTTTCAGCAAGTAAAAAAGAAAAGCCATTGCTTCAATACAGATATGCTATCCTTACATTCAAGTTCCCAGAAGGCCTCTGACTATGTGACAAGAATTACTGTCATGGATATTGCATAACGGTTTATGCATGATGTTTAATGCAGTCTCAGTTTTATGAAATATAGATAATATTGGAGACATTTTGAATAGTAGTTTAGATTTACACTTTCTTTTTAAGGTGGAGACAAGGGACATTTTTAGTGCTCTTCAATGACACTGGAAGAGTTGAGATCGTTACTATTAAAAATGAATAAAATCCATAGAAGTGGAAAGAGAAAAATACATTGCATAGATGGATTATGAGCAAATCATAAATGTTTAAAGCATTTCTGAAGGTTAGAAATGCTGTGCCTTTATTTGAATAGCACAGCTATCTCAGCACTCTTCCTTCACACTCTGTCCAAGATGTGTTGCTCCTTGGTGTGGAAGGTTGGAACTCAACTGAGAGGACACAATTTTGAGTAATCTTTCTTTTTGTTATTAAGATGAAGGCATTCAGAAAAAAAAAAGTATTTGATGCATGTTCTACATATGTTAAGAATCAGATCAAATTGTATGTATTTGTTTTGTGACGTACAGGACAGCTTCCCAGCTCGGTTTGGAGGAATACATTTCGTCAATCAGCCGTGGTATATCCATGCCCTCTACACAGTCATCCGGCCCTTTCTAAAGGAGAAGACACGAAAAAGGGTATTCTTCTTTTTAATTGTCCATTTCCTGGCAGCTGCCGTCAGCAGATGCATCATAATAATAAATAATAAAGCATCATAATAATAAATAGATAAAGTAGATCAACATGAGGTATCAACTTGCTATTGCTGAAAAATGTTTAAACATATCTGTGTTGTAAAGGGTACCTTCAACTGTTTTAGAAACTTATACGACATTATCCTTTAAGGACACGGTCAAGCAGTGTGCTTAAATGTATTTTAAAATGTAAGCATATGCTTGCTCCTGGGGGTTATATAAAAAATATTGCCAACATTACAGTTTCCATTAAGACTGTATTCAATTCCATTCTATTTCATTTCTGTTAAAATAATTTATGTCTTTCTTTTAAAAACAGAGTTAGTGAGTACAAAGTCCTTTCCTAGTGTGATTTCCTTGATATGAGCACAAACTAAAATACCCAGCTGGCATCTAGTAGTATTAGCTTGCAAATACTAATTTGAATGAAAGCCAATAAAAGGGAATTTGTGTGCGTGCATCTGTGCATAAGCATGAGCAGCCTCTGAGATGTTGCTGAATTTGTACCATTTGCATCAGTGCAATTAAATTAGACCTTGGTGGTGATAGCTCATAGAATGATATTATTTCTGTAACAGGAACTTTGTCATCCAGGAAAACACAATCAGCATCATGTACAAAGGCACTACAAAGAATATGATTATTTTTTTTTAATGGAATCAGCTCTCTAAGTAGCTCTGTATTTTCTCTCCTCAAACACAGTCTGCAAGGCCACAGTGATCCTTGGTGTTTAGCTGTTTTTTACTGACAGATTATGCTTGAGAGGCCTCTGGCATTTACAGATTTTGAACCATAGATCACAAAACCTTTTATGTAATATCTGTTATAAATATGCAAATGAAACCCCATTTTGCAGGATTCAGTTGCACTCTGTTGACTGCAGCTTCTGCAAAGAACGTTGTAGTGCCAGATATGTCTGAGGCCTTTTAAACTCAAGTGCTGTGTATGCATAACGAGGGAGTAAAGTGCAGCTCATAGGAGTTTTACAGCATTAAAAATAAGGGACAAGGCAGTTGAACATGGAAGCTTATCAGTTAGCATCTAAATTTTTATTTAGACATCTGAATCAGTGGCATATATTTTCAGAAATGCTGACCTTTTACAACTGTTTTTTGTCAATACTGAATACCTATAAAAAGTAGTCAGGTAGTTAAATATTGATTTACAATTCTAAACTTAGTGGCAAAATGTGAAAGTTATGACCGGCACATAAAATTTAAAATCAGCTTTAGAAAAAAGGATTAGATGCAGAACAAACAATTGGGAAAAAAACCCCTAAACCCAACAGATTTATCTTTAGATTTTTTCATCAGGCTTATTATTTATCTTTTTTTTTATCCTGAAGTATTATGCATCTTTTAAATTTGTTGTGTAGATTTGTAACTGATGGTTGTATTCAGATAAATGTAATAATAGGCATATATAAAAACAATTGCTAAGAAGTAAAACTCTTAGCTGTAAAAGCACCATAAAGCAAATTACTTTCACCATTAATAAATGCACTTTCACAAAAGGATAAACTCCTTTCAGAGATGAAAGAAAATCACTGTTTTTTCACGGTCATATTAACTTTTCTGTCTCCACAGCTGACTTGGAAGATGGTCTGAAGTAAACAATAAAAGACAAGCATATATTTGGTCTTTGTCTTTCTGCCTTTTGAATTTAACTCTTGATAAATCATGCTAAGGGTATAGCTGCCCAAGGAGTCCCTGCAAGGTGAAGTGGAATGTGAAGGATCTCTGAGGGGAAACAATAAAGTTACACATAAACATAAATACAAGTATTCATATACATGTCATACTAATATACAGACATATAAATGTAAAGTATGTATGAATACCAGTCTGCCAAAACACTGATGGAAAATATAAAATAGTCCATCAACTATTCCTTCAGCGTTGTCATAGGGATTATTTTACTGTTATTACTTACTTCATGTATTGTCAAGTATAAATGGCAGTTACTCGTATGACTAGATTAAGGAAGAAAATATTTCCAGCACTGTTATCATTACACTGCACAATTTATCTTATTTATAGAACTCATGGCTGGATGCTGAAAGTCAATATATATTCCTTGTTGGATATGGTGAATGTTATTTTTATTTATTAATTATAATCTTAATTTAATTCACTTAATTTAATTCACAGAATTAAGGAGGTCAAGTAACAAGAGATTAACAAGGCAGTCTGTCTATCTAATATTCTGTCCATCTAGCTACTGGACATCAGTTCTTACTCTCCCTAAGTCCCTTTCCCTGCAAACACTTTAAGTTATTTGTGCTTTAATCACTTTGGAGATTTATGTACATAGTATGACCATGCTTAAGGCAGAGGTGATGTGTGCCTTCCTCTGCACCTCTGTTAGCCCAACACAACCAGAATATTTAAATTGTACAAAATTCTCCTGATAATGATGATGTCACTTGGGCTTTGATGATTTTTGGTGATACCCCTATGTTTTTACCTGCATGTGTACATACAGATATTCCTGCATGGTAACAACCTCAACAGCCTGCATCAGCTCATCCACCCCGAGATCCTGCCTTCAGAGTTTGGAGGAATGCTGCCCCCCTATGACATGGGGACATGGGCAAGAACACTGCTTGACCATGAATACGATGATGACAGTGAATGCAATGCGGACTCCTACAACACTCCTGCAAAGGATATAGAAAAGGACCTCTCTCCCAAATCCATGAAAAGGTGAGTTAAAGGTACTATTGTCTTCTACCATTGCCATAAGGTTAACGTTTGCCTTCCTCCTCTTTTATGAAACTGTAGGTAGTCAGATAAATTATATCAGTCTATTATATATGAGGACCATTTTTTTTTCCCCCCCTTTCTTAAAAAGATCAGTGTTGATAAGAGATCATGGCCTTGATTATTACTCACGTGAGTTGCGAACTCAGTGCAACTGATTATTTCTGTGCTGCCATATAGGTTGTGTACTGTGTTTGGAATAAGCTGCTATCCCGCCTCAGCCTACAGTACTCATTAGAGAAACAGTGCTAGCTGGAGTGAGCCTCCGTGCAGAGGGTAAACTGGGGCCAATTATCTTTCTGGGTGGTGATGTTAGCTCTTACCTTCCTCCATCTCATAGCCCACTGCCAGGTATCCACCAGCCTGTAGGGGCCAGGACATTTACAGCGTCTGAACCATCAGTCACAGTGACTGCATGCCTGAGAAAATAGAAGGAGAACCAGGACCAAAATCAGGGCCAGTTGTTATACTCGACTCTGGTAAATATCCTGGCATTCTGATATTCTTCTCTTTGAGAAGGTACAGTGTAATTGCTTGCTGCATTTTACCATTCAGAATAAAGTATAGGAAGAGCTTAGGTACCTCTCCAGTAACTATGGAAGCAGTGAAGTCATTAACTTGGGAGGGGTGAATCTGATCCAACCTTGCCAGGGCAGTAGGAGAGAAAAGGGTAAGGATTACAACTGTGATAGAAAAGGTAGCAGAAAGGGCAGCAAAAGTCAGAGTGCAGCTCATAAGGGGCAGGCCTAGCAATGGATCAGAAAAGAACAAACAAGGCAGAAACCAATATATAAAGTCATTAAAATTAAGTTAGGATGTGCTGGGCTGGGAACCCGGTTTCAGGAGATGGCATGTGATACAGAAGGGAAAGAGACTCTGGAAACAGATCAAACAGGAAAAATAATTTCAGATTTCTCAGCCAGGAAGATGATTTTGGCTGGAATATATTGCCTAGACTGGGAAGGACAGTGTGGTTTAAAAGGGAGATATTTTTGTGGAAACAGAGGAGACAACATAAGATTGCTATAGGAAACAAAAAAAGAAAAAAGCAGTAAAGTTTAAGGATTTTGTGTTGAAAAAAACCTATACTGCATTAAAAGTGGGAAATAGCAAAAAACTGGATAGGAATGAGGTAGGATAAAAAGTTAAAAAAGGTTCTGAAACTATATGACAGGGATGCTGGAATGGCTGCAAACCTGATCTCAAACTCCCAGTGAGGGAGCTTTGGCCATAAATTCCCAGAGCCTCCAAAATCCCCAATGCCCAGATATATGAAGCTAGAATTATGTAATTACAACAATTAATGGAGAAAATGGGACAGAAAACAAGAGCCAAGGGAGGGGAAAGGTGAACAATACACTTACATATGATTTGCACATAACACAAGAATTATGAGACAATAGAGAAGCTGTCAGGCAGAAGGATGGAATTAAGGAGCTGAAATGCAGAAATCTTTCTGCTGCAAAACAATGTTGTGAGAGTAAACAACTTCATCCAAAGGTGCAACAAAAAAAATATGAGAAGGCCTGTGACAAGTCCTTTTGGAGTAGACTGTTTGGAGCAGAGTTTTCCAGATTGTCTGGGGCAAGCATATTACTAAGTGGATGAGCAGTGAGTTGACCATATCCTTTATTCTTTGTCAAATAATTTTTATTCTCGTTTAACTTGTTCTTCAAAACTTTGATGCAGTATTACACTTCAGTGTAAGCTTCGAATTGACATTCTTTCAGTCTGGGTGAACTGACACAGTAGGAGACCTAGTGCAGAAAATAAACATGTTGAAATTTATATCTATATAATATTAAGCTAAAATTTCTTCATCTTCTATGCTTTCTTTCTCAGTTAGCATGCCCCCAGCATCTGCTGGAATCCTTGTTCCCTGCTGCTGGACATAAAAAGTACTAAGTAGACTTACTGTGCTAGTACTACGATTGACAGAAAGTCCCAAGATTTCAGTGTATTAAGTGCACAGACTCTGTTAAAACACAAATAGAAAAGTTAAGATAAAACAGATAAACTCTATTTCATTAAAAACTACATTTAACTTGGATTCAGCAACTGATGGGTTGTTTTCTCAGTTTCAACCCAGAGTCAGTATGATACGTTAGTTCGGAAGATTTTTAACATATAAAAAACCATGACTAAGACAACAAAAAGTGCTTAGCTTGAACAAATTTCAAAGCATCTAGCAGCTCTCCAGCAATTATCTTGTTTTATTTGGCTTACCATTTTAAAATTAGTTTACTGTCCTGAAAAGATGTCCTTTTTAAACCAAAATCCTACTGAGAATTCATTTCTTTCTTAATTATTTTTTGCCCCCAGTGTGAACCACTGACATTCCTCCACATCTCCTTGAATTTTTGGTGAATTGGATGAGCTCACCTTGAAAGGAAGGTTGACTGGGGGGAAAGATGGTGGAGATAAGGAGGAATTAATGCCACCTGTAGCACAGACCTCTGGGGAGAACTTGTTTATGTAATCTGGCAACATTGCAGCTATCTCTGCAGTCAGGTTTAGCCCGTGGCTGTGCTCACCTGTGGCTGTCATCCTGAGGCACCCAGCTGGAGACCTGCATCCTCTTCTCACCTAACCCATCAGGGCTGTGATGTCTGTGATGATAAACTTTGCAGAGGAGCTGAGGTTTGGTTCCTCACCTCTACAGCGGGACTTTGTAGTATAATACCGTCCCACTGTGTTTTATGAGAATGTATTCAGTAATGTTTGTAAAGTTATTTGGGAGATGTAGGTAGAAGAGAAGGAACTATAGACTTAAAGAAATGTTTTTCTTTTCACATACCTTCATTTGTGAATCGCTGCTGAATGGGATGAAGAGTGGCAGTAAATTTCTGTTTAAAACTGAGTGCAAACTATTTCTCCTTCTTCAAGGCATTTGGGCATCTGAGCTTACAAACCATAGATCAGGATTTGTGCAGTTCAATTTTTACACCTGCCTGGGCATTGGGGATTTTGGAGGCCCTGGGAATTTATGGCCAAAACTTTCTCACTAGGAATTTGAGACCAGATTTGCAGCCATTCCAGCTTCCCTTCAGTTTTCCCCACATGAGAACTGGAAACCCTGTCTGCTCAGTCATTGGCAGCTGAGGAAAAGGCTCAGTTTTAGCACTTATATCCAGTTGGCAAACCTTTGAAGTTAATTTGCTTCCACAGCAGTTTTTATCATGATGAACTGGATTTTCCATGAGTGCAGCTTCCCACCAGCAAATTTTCAATCAGCTTTTCATTGGCACAATACCTTGTGAAGATTTTAAAAAAGCATTTTTAATTCAGTGGTTTAGTTTTCTGCCTGAGGAACTGACTAGTGTTCAGGATGAGTATTATTGTACACTCTTAATTAAAAAAGTTTAAATTATGCTTATCACAAGAGAGATGATCATATTTTTAAAGCTAATTTTCTTGAATATAGTATTAGTATGAGAACGTGATAAATATTATTAGAAAATATCCTTGTGTCTAAAGTTTTCACCTACGCTTTAAGTCAGATGTTTTTTCTTGTGTTTTTGTAAGTTTTCTTTAGATATTTTTTAAGAAAGACCTCATCAGCCTCATTCATTGGTTTCACTGGATGATGCCAGTTTATCGGAGTGGGGGATTGACTCCATGTGCTTATCTTAGGAAAGGTTAGCATTTGTAAAGGTTTTTCTCTGCACTGTAGCCCTCTAAATGGGCAAATCTGTAACAGTGCTGCAGGCACAGTGTGTTTCCACTGATCAAAAATAGATGCCTGCATTGTAGAGATGTACACATGCTCTTTAGTCATTTTAAATCCTCTTTTCAGAAAGAAATAGGCATTTCCTGCATGAGATTCATCTCACTAAAGGAAATATCTAACAAGGGTTGCATTTACTGTACCCCAGAACTGGCTGCTTTTTGATGAGCTGAGCCATAGCTGATGTGAGACCCCATCTTAACACTTCTGGCTTTGTTTTCAATGGAGCATTTTGATTTTGCTGGAGGCTGGGTTTTCCTCTTTGACCGTCACATATGGCTTTTGTGGGGTACTGGTACCATGTTATGCTTCTGGGCTGAATCAGAGGATCTAGAGAAATTTTACAATCACCACTGAATTTGCCCTGATCATCCTTTCCTGCCCTGTTCAGTTGAGCTGAAAAGTGAGTTTGACACATTTGTCCGCTGCTCCAGAAATCCTGCTAACCATGGCACTATTCCCTAGGTTTGGCTTAGGATCTCACACTGTTGAATTAAGATGCTATTCAGAAAAGGAGCAACTTGTGCTTCCAGCTAACACATCCCGCTAATTGCAGTGTGTGATTAGCCAGCTGAATTGTACCTTCTTTGCCAGCCCAGTGCCGTATAACCTTCCGGAGAGACGGTCAGTGCTTAAGTCACTACAGAGGACAGCTTAGTCTGGGCCTGTGTGTGGAGGATACTCCCTGCTTCATGATTTCACTGAAGAGAGGATCCACTTTATTCCGCCTTTTGCTCCTATATTCACAAATCAGTAATGAGCCCTTTAGAGCCCTGTTATCCCTCCATGAGGGTATTTCCTGATGATTTGCAATTATCAGATGCTTGGGTAGTGCTGTACCATTATTTTTAAGCCCTGATGGGAAGTAAAATAAACAAAAGAAAGCTGAGATTTACCCTCATTTGTCTTGATCTAGAAATGTTAAATAAACATGTTGTCCCTCTGCAGGTCTCAGTCAGTTGTGGATCCTGGGGTGCTGAAACGCATGGATAAGAATGAGGAAGAAAACATGCAGCCTTTGCTTTCACTTGACTAACAGTTTTTGAGCATTGGACATGAACTGAGGTGGAAGGCACTGCCTCTCAGCAACAAGCAAATCACTGGGAAAGAGTGTAACAGCTGGAATCCTATTTACTCATGTTAATGTAGCATAATGGCAGCAGGTTTTACTATTCCGCCTGAATTCCGGATGCCCTTTGGTGAAAAAGAAGTGGAGAAAAAAAGAAAATGAAATTTAAAGAAAGAAAATGAAGTTTAAAAAAAGAAAAGGAATCAATAATTTATTCTGTAAGTGCCAACTTGTTTGTAAATACAATATAATCCTCCAATTTTACTTTGTAAGTTATGGTAAACAAGTGCTATGGAAATGAGTGACTATTAAATATGTCAGTCAAGTGCACCATAAAAAAGAGAAGAAAACGTGTATTCTCACATGCACACACACATACACAGAGAGAAACACATACTGAACAAAGAAAACTATCAAAGCCAAGTAAATATTGTCCTTCCCATGGGAAGCCAACTAGTACATTGACTACCGGGGTTTTTCTGCAGTGCTCATGTAGTGTGCTAAGATAAAGAGGGAATATAAGAACTTGGGAGATGCTGTAATCAGTGGAATGTTTCCTAACTGTAGGAATTGGTTTCTCAAATAACACTGGGGCTTAGGACTGTGATTTAGCATGAACCATGTGCATTGTGAGAAAGATCACGGGTGAACTGGAACCAACTCTTGGATACCTTTGTTGTTTAGCTGTATGGATTTCTGGGGTTTCTTCCCTAACTTTTCATTTACACAAGTAATCTGGCTTGGTACTGTAATCTGGGTGTTGCAATGTGGGACATATTGGAGTTACTTCTCTTGCATTTTGGGTGCACATCAAGAATTTTTCCAGAACTCTGTTCTCCCTTGGAGTGAGACATCGGTCCTCTAAAAATAGTGTAATACCCAGTATCTGAAAGTAAAGCCTGGCAGCAGAGGTTAAAAATTAATCACTGAATTCTGTGCACTGGGAAACTGGATACATATATATATTTTTACCAATCTCTGACAAGCATACAAGGTGACATTGTTAGATAAGTATATTTCATTGAAGGTTTATACAGGAAATCATACCTATTCAATGTACTTAGATATATTATAGATTGTATATTGAGACACTGTCATTATTAATATAGTAAAGCTTTCCATAGATCAACAGCATTCCACTCCAAGCAAGGATTAATATGGGTAAGTTGTAGTCAAACATCTCAGCCTATATGTTTAGGACACCTTTGTTTTGGTTGTAGTGTAACTGTGTATATTGAACATGTGCCATAATAGAGAAATATGTTTTACCTCAAAAGGGCAACAGGTTTCACTAGGGATTGGATAAATCAGCTGAAACATAGGGGCTGTGTCATCTCTGTGTGCTGGCTGATGTGTGTGCTGAGGCGAGAATGTAATTTCTTATTAGGACTTAAATCGACAGTCAGAGTGGGAAGACACAGGGTGCCCAGCAAGACATCTTAATAATTAGAGGTATTGTAAGAGCATGTCCAGGCAGTGCAAGGATTAGTTAAGAAAGCACTGACCACAGTGGGCGTGATAGCTCACGGCAACCCTGCCTCCCAAGTGCTAGAGTTTAAAACATTTCTTCCATCAGTGATCAGTGAAGTTTCAAAATTACTGGTTGTAGGTCACCTCTCCTCATCCAGGATTATTACAGCTGTAAGATTTGGTAGGCTGAGATGAGTTAAGAGCAGAGAGTGAAATCTTGAAAGTCTGTCATCTCGAGTTTAGCTGTAACTCCTGTGGTGGCAGCTTCAGCATTTCTCAGGGCTGAGATGACCCTGACTCTTCCAGCATCACCCTTGATTAGCCCAGGCAACACACAGATAAAGCTCTCCTACTTCACAGGTCATTAGCAGCGCTGATAAATAGTGTATGCCCTAATATGCCATCACCTTGCAGGAGCTTGTCTGAACAACTCATTGCCTTTCTGCTTTCCTAATTCTGTTTTCATGATATGTGTTAGGAAATGCAGAGAGGAAAGATAAGGAGCCTGAACTTCTTATCAGTCTGTCCTACAAGTTTTCAGTAGTAGAAACTGTTCTAATACTACTTCTGTGGTTTGAGAGACTTGAAAAAATTATCAGTTCTTACATACTATTTTATTCAGTTCTATTTTTCACATTCCTCTTAACATCATGCTGTATAAGTGAGATGTGTCTCTAGTATTCGCATAAGTGCCATATTTGAATGTATGTTATATATTTCCAAACTTCTGGTTAGTAGAATAGTATATTGTCATTGATATGATTTTTAAATCCTTATCAGATAAAACTAAAACATCAATAGAAATTTTATCCTTATAAGGGCTTCAGGATTTAGTCAGTACTCCACATGTATACAAACTGTGACACAGTGGTGATCACAATCTTCATGGATCCTTTTAGATACTTGGGCCAGACTTTGCTGTAAGACAGCAGAATGCTGATTTCAGAGTACACCACCTGTTCAATCAAAAAATGCAAACTATTCCACTGTATGAAGCTTAAAAATTGTTTTGAAGCTTATAAATTTTTGTTTGAAAATCCTTTATTTGTGCACTTAACTGTAATTTATGTAATATTTTCTGATGCCTGATTTCAATTTTAAGGTAATGAGTATTAATACATTCCTTCCAGAAAGTGAAAGTAGGATATATTATAATTTTGTGTAACTGGGACCTCATCTTTCAGCAAGAACAACACTGCTTTTTCAATAAGATTATCTCTGTCAAAGAGTCAGGCTACAGGTCTTCTTGGCTGCAGCTTTTATTTCACTGAAGCAATTCTGACATTGGTAATTGCAGTTGTGACATTGAAAAAGAATATGGAAATGGGTAAGAGAAATAAATATACTTTACCTGCTCTCAGTATTCTTTGAAGGCATTTCTCTTTTACATATCAGGGTACATAAAGGGTTCCACCTTTCTTGTAGAAAATCTTTATAGGTAGTTCAATTTTTATTAGATGAATTTGGACTGAAAACTTTTTCCAATCTTTATTACCATAGGAATTGCTGTCTAATTTTTACAGCAGAATTGAAGTGCTAAAAACAGAATGCAGATGCTTGGGAGGAACTCTTCTTAATTTCTTACCTTTCTTGTGTACTGGGTAGAATAAAACCTTGTTGTAATTATGCATGCTGATATGCATATTAAAAATATCCTGCAGTATGAGGAACTTAGTGGAGAAACTGGATATACCTGTCCAACTATGTAAAAAAAAGGAGGATAAAAAAAAAAGTGTAAAAATTGATAGTTTTGAACCTTTGCTAAGATACAAAAATATCCTCTTATTTGATGACTTTTCCAAGACACAGATGTTTTAAAAATGTATGTAAAAGCTATAGAAACTTCCATGACCAAAACCTCCTTGTAATCAGAGATGTCAGTAGACTCTTGGCTTTATAGAGACAGGTAATCAGCCCCACTAAGCTCCAACAAATACACAGACTCCCAATAGTTATTAGTTGTAAAATAGTTTGAGATGTCTTTACAGAAATGTAAATTTACCGTATAGCATATTTAAAAAGATGTTTTGCACTCTACAAACATGCTATGCCTAGTCACAAACTGAACACAGAATTAAAGAAAAGAGGAGTAAAAGGGGCCTCAAGAGGTCACTGATATGTGGAGGAGCAGATTCACTTTAATGTCGCTCTCAAATGTTTTAGCTCAGTACCTTGCATGGAATGCTCTTTGTATTATTTAATTACAGTCACAGCCAAGCCTAAGCACATTACCTGACCAGATTGTAACCTGACAGTGTTTTGTTCATGCCTTTTATTATTTTCCTGTTCTGTTTGGGAAATTAAAGTTTGTCAAGCATCATAAGAACTACCATTTAGCATTACTTGGAAAACACTTTGCAATAAGCTTTGGTCATATCCCTGTTATTATATTGTTTCTGTTATTATTATCGATGTATGTATTTGTCAAGTTTTTTGATAAAGTCATGTTTGAAAGAGCATGCAAGAGAGAAAAATCCAAAATCAATCAGGCTTCAGGAATTTGTTTAAAATATTAAAATGGGATTTTAGGGGGATGCTGAGTTTGGACTTTATATTTTTTAATTGTTTCTGGGGAATGTCCTGCTGAGCTATTTGCAGTGTTGGGTTCCAAGACAAATTTGGAAGATAAATATCAATATGAAAGACAAGAGCAAAGGTCTCAAAGGACTGTACTGAATAAAACACTTAATCACATGGCTAGCTGGATCAGGTCCCTCTAAAGAAAGGTAGCAAGTAGCTTGTGAGTGTGTACTTCTGGTGCTGAGAATAGTTCTTTTGTCCAAAAACTTCAAAACACTTTATGAAATTGAGAAAATAATAGTTTTCCTGTTTCTCAGGCAGCAAAACAGAAACACAGTGAGTTAGAGACATATCCCAATGGAAGACATTTTTCTATATGGCAAAGATGATACTTTAATCACTCAGTCCGATTTTAACTGCAGAAGAGAAAATAATCTGTCCCTATTTTGTGAAAGAATGTTCTGTTGTCGATTCACTCATGCCTAGTTTCTTTAGAACACTTTACCATGAGACCTTTGCAAGCCAGGGGTGATTTGCTTTCCTGTGGAGTTAAATCCGAATTTAAACATTTCTGCTGAGGAAATGTCAAAAAGGGAATATGTCCCCCAAATGAAATGCCTTTCTTCCCTGTCTCATTGTTAGGAAAAAAAGTAGTTTAATCCAAAGACCCCCTAAAAAGGAAATTTGCCCCGTAAAGAATTCTGAACTTGGTCACAGATGAAACAAGATACTTATTTCCTATTAACTATACAAAGAACATCAACATTTTGTTTTGAGGCATGCTCAAGTGACCCCAAATGAAAGTGCAAGCCAGGTAGATAGAATCCCACATTCTGTATTACCTTGTAACTTTGAATGATCCTGTGTCAAAAGTCTGTGTTCAGCAGATTGACTTGGACGTTCCCTTCAGTCTGCATTTCAGCTTTCAGTTGTGTGGGAATTTTTTTCCTATCAGCTTTTAGGATCTTAATTTGTTTTCTTCATAAGGGTCTGTTGGCACAAAACGGCATTGACCCCTGTTGGATTGCACAGTTTGCAAAGTGGTTTTGTTATTAAAAAATAACAACTCGTGCAGTGCTGGGCAGTGGTAAAGTTGAAACATGGGGCACAAGTTCCCACTATTTTGTCACTCCTCCTCCAGTGTTTTGTGTGTGTAAACTGCTTTGATTGATAAAAGATGTGTTAACGCATGATACGAATTTAAAAATAGAGAAAAAAGAGGTTTCTGCAGTGAGTTCAAAATCTGAACTGATGCCATTGCTGTCGAATCCAAAGGGAGGTGAGCACTGCACAGGTGAAATAGAGAGACCTCCAAGGGAAGATGCTGATAATTCCTTATGGTACACATTTCGTTAAAATGTGGCCAGAGTATTTTCTCTGCAGGGACGGCGGTCAGCCAGATCCATTCTCTCTGAATCAGTGGATTACAAGAAGTCCTCTCTAATAAAGGTATGACAAAGCTTCCTTTTGCAGAGAATTCACTTCCAGAGAATTGACATATCTGGCAATTTGCAGTAGACAAATGGCAATAGTTAATTAGGATTTTTATTTGATATGGAAATGCTGCTGTGATTCCTTAAAGAGGCTGTCACATCATCAGCAACACACAGCAATGCCCGAAGGCAGGCATCTCAAATCAGGTCCCTTGGTTAATAAAAATTTAAGGGTAGAAAAAATCAAGGGAAGAGATAATAGAAGACGATAAAACACAGTAATTAAAAAAAAAAATCAAAACAGAAGCAAGCTTGCAGTGGAAAGCTGTATGAATGGCAAAAATGATGTTATAGAATTTGCGTTAACACTTCCAAGAAATTAATCAGTAGCCTATTACGAGTCGCCTGCCCCTGGGTTATGAGCAGATTTTCCATTTTTCACATAGTCTACCATGTATGGCCACGATGGCATTTCCTGAATCTTTAGAAAATGTTTGAGTTACCGTATGAAATGGTAGGTGCTCTAGCTGAGCTTGTGAACATGGTTTAAGGGATCAGAACACAACACCAGAACCTCAGCTGGAAATGGGTCCCATTTGAAATGCTGTGTCCTGCCTGGCTGAAGAAGTCATGGAGGGAGAGAATGAAAGGAGCCCTGTGGCTGTGAGGAAAGGTGGAAGGCCTATGGAGAAAACAACATTAGGGAGCTGGAATGAACTGGTTGGCCATTTTAGTAGTGAGGGAGGCTTTTCACCTGCTCAGTAATATAAGAGAGAGCTCACAAACGCCATGACGCATCTGTCATCAGTAAGGAGAGATAACATATTTCTCACTTTCCCACACAGACTCAGTTTCAGTATATTTAAACCTGATGCATATGCTAAACCTGAAGCGCCTCTGCTGCTGCTGTTTCCACAGTAGCTCCCAGGATGTGGGTATCACGTAGCATGCAGGAGCTGGAAGGGTAGAGCCCCCCAACCTGTCCATAGGAAGAGAAGAGAGGGATGTATTCTGCAAGACCCTGCTGCAGTGAAAATTTTGTGGGAGAATTCAGCACTTGCTTGAGTTACAGCCTGCCTTGCCCTGACATCAGGGCCTACTCTGTGGGAAGCTGTGAGTGGAAGTGGTGTGGGAATCTCCCCTGCAAACCTCGGTGTCTCATGCTAATTATGCAGCCTTTGAGCTGTAGCTGGTGATCTGTGTCCCGTGTCTTTGAACAGTGCTGCTGGTGATGTTAACTGTAGCCATTAGTCACTCAGAGCAGAGATGATTTAAAGAAAACTGACAACTTTAAGCATTACACTTAATGCCTAAGAATATTAAATTGGTAATTGTTACAAGTAATGCCTAAGATTATGGTAACTTAAAGACTTCCAGGGCTTGGTTGCATTGTATCCTTGATGGGATTTAGTGTGTAATCACTTTCCTTTAAGTACGGTTGTCCCTGAAGTTCACGAGCATCTTTGATGCAGCAATGGTGGAAGGAATTAAAGAGTAGAAAATGTCATTCTAAAAATATGAATAGATTACCTGACGCTATTAAAAATATTGTTTTGCAATTTGCTAGTGTTCAACTTGAGAATAATGCCTCTTCTAAATCATTTGCTTTTCTAGCTCTTTCACCCTACTGTGAAATGTGTTCTGCAAAACATTCCCCGCTCTTCAGCCCTTCTCCTACCCTCTTGCATTCAACAGCATCCTGTCTTCTGTGTGTACTTTATTCTATAAATAACTGAAGAAAACAATAAAAAAGCCCAACACACTGATAATCTGCAGACTAGATCTTGAGGACCAGTATTTTAAATACTTCCCTTGTATAAATCTATGGTGAACAGGGTGAAATGGAAAATGAGACCAAGGCCAACCACATCATAGAGGAATACAAAACAAAAGAGTCTGTCTAGGAGTATAGATGAGACAGCTCTTGTGATTTAAGATGTTACCTTCCCCTGACTGTTAGTTGTCATTCTTCACGTAGGAACTACTGCCCTAACATTTAATCAACAACAGATTACAGAAGTACTCATGTCGCAGTGAAGGCTGTGCACAAATCATGTTAACTCTGTTGATTCTGCACTCATGCAAATACAAAAGCACTCACATAATCTATTAATACAAGTCTGTTATGAGAATAATGATTAACAGCTAGTCATGGCGACATCTAAAATTGCAGATTGGCAATCTGCGCCTTAAGGCTCTGGTGATCTGTAGTACTTGCACAGCAGTAACTACTGAATAATGTTCTTTTTGCATGCAGCAATCTACTTTGGAGCCTTATGGAAAATACTATAGCACCATATCAAAATTCAAAATTAAATTACAGGAGTAATTTACAAACAGTGCTTGTATCCTCAGGATACAATTTGTTTGTTTCTCAGCTTAGTACTGTTAGGACTCAGGGGGTCTGAGATTTGTAAAGCCAGGACAAGTTTATTAATCATGTTCTTTCTCTGTAAAGTTTCAATAACTATTCTCTTTTCGCAACTTGTTGTCAGTTTGAATTTTATTCTTGGACCTAGTGAAATGGTTAGTTTTGGTCTGTTGTGTTCTAACCTAAAGTCTGAAGATAAAAAAACTTTGTGAAACATCATTCTTTATATTGTATATTTAAATATCATCAGTTCTCTATGATCAATGCTTTGGAGAGTGCTACTACTTTAAATCATCACTGGTAATTGAGGAAGAATGACATTCTTTTAAATAAAATATGACCAAATGAAAATTAAAATACATATATATTTTTGTGTTTGTACATGGGAGTGTTTGTCTGGCTTCCTTGTGCTAAAACATATATGGAAGACATATTTTAATTGGATGAACTGCACTTTTTTTACGAAGGTATTGAAAGAAAACTGAGTGGTATGTCAGCGTGAAAGTCTGGTAACACTGAATGTCTCTTTCCACCCAGCAGTAAGTTTTAGAGAGTTAACATAGTTCACATTTACAATACTATTTTGAACTGTCACTTCGAAGTCTCTCTTGTCTCACAGGTGAAGATCATGTAGCGATGCAACACAAGAAAAGCTCATTTCCCCTTCAAAGATAATTCCTACTCTCTTGCCTCTAACATTCGTCTGTAGTGTGTTCCCTAGAATCATCTTGTGTTCATTGACTTTTCTTTTGATGCCACATCGGGGAGAAGTGGAATTAGCTCTGCACAGAGATGTCCCTTTCTTCGGGAAAATGTTTCTGTTCTCAGGAGAGATTAACCAGGGCAGGATAGAGCAGGCTGTGTGACATTGGAGGACTGCCTGCCGAATGACTGTATTTCATTCTAGATTTTGTTTTTTCCCATGGGAGGGAGAGACTCAGTAAATTACAGTAATGTGTTTATGTGCTTCTTTAATGCCATTTTTGTAGTTGCTTTAGACACAAGGATAACTTATTCACCTATTCTGTACATTTTCCATACCTTATCTTTGGTTTACACAGATTAAGAAAAAAAAATAGGCTGCAGTAGCTTCCTGTTTCATGCATAATCTCAGTGGTGTATGCAGATGCATGTCTTATGCTAACACTGCAACATGTTGAAAAAATATTGATGGTTTCTCATCTATGTGGGTATATAGTCCCTCAGCTCCCAGGCGCTGCATGGCTGTACGCAGTATATAAGCCATTGCTGCACAAGGGTGCATTTCATCATTACGTGGCTGTATGAGCTACATGTCAACACAGCTCTCCGCTCCCTTGGAAATCACTCACTTGCATCCCTCTGACTGAGCAGAGTTGAATCCCCTCTAATGATGTGGTTTGCAATGCCTCACTAGAGTGTTTTGAGTTATACCCACTACCCATTTTTATGTTGCCAGGCTGCTTTTCCCTGCAAACAATGTGATCCCAGTGTGCGCACATGTGTGTGTGTGTGTGTGCATATGTCTGCTTGTCTCACCCCACCTCCCATGTTGGACCCCCTTCCCTAATTTATCTGCATCATTTATCTGCAGAAAAAAGAGGCCTCAAAGCTGGCATCTTGTGTTGCTATGTGACAGCGTGTTGTGACATGCTCAGGTTGCCTGGCCCTGATGTGGAGCTGGCTGGAGCATTCCGCAGTTCACGTGCGACTCCAGTGCCTTCGGTTCCTACCAGAAGAGACCAGCCTGTGGGCTGGAGGATGAGGAAAAGAGTTCCAGACCTGCTTTTGTTCTGAGGGAACTGGGAGGCAGCGTGACCTACACTAGGGCTGCACAGACCTTTTAGACATGTAGTACCATAAAAGTAGGTAGGTGGGCAGAGGAATGCTTTTTGCTCCCTGTGCTGCCAGACACTGGTGTTTCTGTATGGGCAGGAGTTCATACACGACCTCCAGTCAAAAGGAGAATGTCAGTGTGACTCCCATCAGTGTGGTGGCATGGTCAGGAGGGTGTGCAGGAGTAGGAGAGTCTTGTCTGCGGAATTAATTACCTGTCGTGCTACCACAGCTCTGGTGCACCCCACGGTAGTGCTGCAGTGGTGGAGGGTACAGAAGTGGATAGTGAAACTGGGAGCTGTGCTAATGATTTGAATAGTACTGACAGTGTTTACAAAATCTCTAAGTGTCTGTTGAGCACAATATAAACATAGTAAGTGTTCACAAAGCCAAAAATTCTCTGTCAGTAGCAAATAAAGTATTTTGTCTCATTGCCTGCATGATTCTCTGCAGTGCTGTTTTCATTCCCATGAGCTGAGTAGTGCAGAAAAACAGCCCTTGGCCTTCCAGACGTGTACAGATGGTTGGCTAGTCAAAAGCCCTTCCAGTACCTGAACCCTGACCAACAGCATCCTCTCCCCTCTGGATAGATTACCAGGCTGTCAAGAAATCCTCTTCCCATCATCCATCAGCTTAACTGCTGAAATCCCTGGAGATTAGCAAATGAGAAAGTGCCTATGTAGCAAAAATGTGTCACAGTGGTCAAAATGGAGATAATATTTTTTTTACACTGTCATTCTCTTCAATTCAGATATACAACTTTGCAACTTCTGTATTTTGTGAAAAGACTAATGAAATTCACAGAAAAAATATTAATGAAAAAATATTATTTAAACATAGCTGTTTAAATTTTATCTCCAGCAGTGGTAATGTTACAGAAAACAGATAATCATATGGTTTGATAGCATTAATTTTCATTTCAATTTCTGTAAATAAAAACATTTTTTTAACAGACATGTAATTTTTTCCTCATGGAGTAATGAAGTAAAAATCAGATTGGTCTTAACCATATCCCATTCCTAGAATCACCAAATAAAGTCTAACCCCCATGAAGAAGCAGTTGAGGTGCTGATCTTAATAAGATTTTTTTTTTTGGATTTTGATGTATGAACCACAAATTTATAAAATTTGAATCTAAATAACCACAGTAATGGAAAATGACAACATATTCAAAAAATTTACAATTGTTTCTTTTCCTTTAATGCATATAATCTTTTACAGTTCAGATCAAGCTACCACGAACCAAGAATATACCCTGAAATCTGAAAGTGCTCAGAATAAAGTGTGAAGTACAAATGTGCATTATACTATCAACTGGATTTTTTCTATTAAGGCTTTACATTATTATTATTATTATATCCTTTTAATGCTCATATGCAAAGACCTGAAGGAGAAACAAAGTGTCTTGTTTGCAGAAAAAAAAAAAGAAAGGAAACATGGACCTGGAATATCACAACTTATCTTTCCTGATTTAATTTCTTGTACATGTGACTTTCTTTTCTTCTTTAAAAAACTGTAGCCATGGATCTCAGCTCATGTGGTGCATCAAGTTGATGCATCCCTGTACAAGCAGGCTAAATCACAATAGCCTCTTAAGTTATTTTAGTGTCATTAAAAACCTTTGGCATATGGTGTATTTTGAAAAAAAAACGTAGACTAAAGTTAACTGTGAATAAAGATGCTGCACTCCAGAGAGTGTTTGTAAAAATGCTTGCAGACCTACCTGTCAGGTACATAGTCTCTTAAAGAGGAGTGATCTGCAGTCACTTTGGGAAGTGATGGTCTTTGAGCTCCAGAATTAAAGACAGGGGAAAACGAATGTATCTTCTAGTAATACGACTTTTTACATGGGCAGATAGTGATAGGACAGGAGGGAACAGTTTAAAAGAGGAGAGATTTAGGTTACATGTAAGGAAGAAATTCTTTACTCAGAGGGTGGTGAGGATGCCCCATCCCTGGAAGTGTTCAAGACCAGGTTGGATTGGGCTCTGAGCAACCTGGTCTACTGGAAGGTGTCCCTGCCCATTGCAGGGGGGCTGGAACTAAATGATCTTTAAGGTTCCTTCCAACCCAAACCCTTTTGTGATTCTAAGATTTACCCTACTGGTAATTTCTCACTATGATAAAACTGCCTCATTATAGGAATTTACTAAAATACAGAGGTAACTGCAGTGTAGTGTGGATTAATTAAAATTCAGTCACTAACTGAGATTGATCTGAAGTCACAATTCCTGTGAGTAACATCCTCTGTCGCTTGTTGTTTTGTGGAGGTTCTTGCAGAGGTTTTCAGAGAAGCTGGGAATGTGACCTGCTGTCATTTCTTCTTCTCTAAGTTCTCTCAAGTTCATTGCCTTTAAATTTCTCTGCTAATATCATGCATTATGAAAGGAAGCAGGTGGATCTATTAGAGAAGAATTTCTTTAGTCTTCATTTACTGCCATTTTCCTGTCTTCTAATTTTATTGATGATGGGGTGATTTTTGTGTGATGGTTTTTTAGTGTGGGTTTGTTTTTTTTCTGGAAGGTGAGGTGAGTCCAGTCCTTTTTTCTGTTTCAAGGTAATTCATCAAATGATATATTCACAACCCTGCAGCTACAAAAATTTATTTTTGACTGTCTATTCCCCCCCAGTTTATTATTCAAAGATTTGCTGGTTTTAATGATTAAATATAAGCATCTTAGAAATGCATAATGATGCCAATTTTCTGCCTAGTTTCCCTTTCCGAGAAGCACCTTAACAGTGCAATATAAAGACTAAGATGACAGAAATTTACACCTCTGCAGAGACAATAAAATGCAAATAATGTGGTTTATCTTGAGCATTTTCCACTGGAAGGGATTAGTTTTACCCTGTCTTTATTTTCACACAGAGAAAAAAAAAGCCCTAATAAGATGACCGCTGTTCATTTATTTATTTATTTACATTTTAAAGCTCAGGTAAGAATTTATCTACTACGAAAGGCTATCACGGAAAGTTGTGTATTGGTTGGGTGCCACATAATGAAGAGGTGCCTGCCTGCTGCCTTTCACCACTGCTTGTTTGCAGAGTGATATTTGTGGGTTTTAGATTGCAGAAGTAAGTTTGTGTTTGGCTGAAGTCATTAAACAGTGAGGGGTCTTAGGGGCCAGTTGCAGCACAGCTCCTTGGTTTCCATTTCAGGTATGGAAACTTCTTCTTTATAAATGGTACTTCATATGGGTTTTAGTTTCCATGGGATTTTTGTCACATAGTTTCACTGAGCAAAACTGCTGCACCCTAGGGAGAAAAGTATCAGTGCCATCAGATAACTAATTTTGGGAAGGTAGAGAATAAAACTGTCATCTTTTCCAAGCTGAGAGAGTTTCCCAAGGGCCTTTTTATTTTGTAAGGAAAACGACCAGAGGCTAGTAGCAGTACTGGTATTGATTTTGATGTTCAAGTTTGCAGCCATTATTTTCAAGAGCATTTTGATTAAAATGACCTGTCTTTGATTTTCCTTCTCAAAATGGCTTTGATTTTAAAATTGATTTTCTGTCTGTTTATAACATATAAAACAGTTGTTTTTTAAAAATCAAACCTGCTATTCTGATTATTAAAGTGATATCATGAGTCTGAATGATTAGCACTGCATTTTTTAAAGGAAGTTTTGTTCTCAGGTCCTGTTTGGTTCTGTGTCCCATCTGCCAAACTACCACAATTTCTCATGGAAGAGAAGCTCTTAAATTGAATCTGCTCTGTTGCTTGACTTCTGTCATATCAAGTCATAAGTGGCAAATATATATTGGTTCCTTTAACAAATGAACTCAAATAATATTATAGAGCCTAAGAAGACACTAAAAGTCACTTACTTCCTGATTTACTGAACTAGAAAATAATCACTTCATTAACTCCCATCTTAAAATGCAAGACTAGTCTTCTGAAAAGTTTAGTTAATGCTTGCACCTGCTCTATAAATCTAAGCAACGCACTCCTCAGCTTTATTGCCTCCATCCTCAGCTAGTGAGGTCCATAATTCCGGGGCACAGATGATTAATGTCACCCTATTTGGATTCCTGCATCTGTGTGATGAGTCAGGCTGTGTGGGAAGGGACAGTTTTAAACCTTTGAATTATTCCCATCTTTCTCTATTCTCCTGAGACCGGCGAGAATTTGTCCAAAAAGCTGTTTTCTACTGAAGATTTTGGATACAGCAAAGTTGGAACTGTAAAGCATTTCAATGTCATCTACATTTTTGAAGTAAATTTTTAAAACAATTAAAATACATTTATTTTGATAAAATTATTCCTTTGATGATATGTTAGTTAAAACAATGACATAAAATACTTCTGCTTCAATTTGTGTATTTTTTTTTTGTTAAAACCTTTGGGATTTTTACAATTCACTATAATATGAGGCAAGTATAATTTCAAAATCCATATACTGTTCTTATGAACTAACTTTCCTTTTTTATTTTTTGTTTGGATCAGCGTCTCTTGTTTGCTGTAGGTGCCTTTCAGAAAGGTCATGATTTGACTAGTATGTGCTTCCAGCCCTTCAGAACCATATTCCTCCATTCAAAGGTTTATTTTTTATTCTTTTCTCCTCATCCATCCCAAAGCTTCTGCCTTATCCTCTCTCACCTGATGACAGCCAAAGAGATCTTCTGAGGTGTGTATTAAATAAGTAAGTTCGTGGCTTTGCATCTTTCTTTTCAAAATCCTACAATTCTGACATGGATGTCAGAAGCACTTTCTAATTTTTCACTTTCACATGTGAAAACCAACCCATTTCTCAATACTATAGATAGACAAGGAACTCATGTGTATCAAGGAAGCAAAAATAACCACACTGGGGAGGAGGGGTAGATAAGAGAGAGGGAAAAGTGAAGACCTAGAGCTGACAGTGATAGCAAGGAAGCTAGGACAAAGCATTAGGATAAATAATGCCATGCTCAAAGTATTATTACAGCCTGTAATGGTTCTCTTTCCTTTCTGATCAGCTGTCAACTGAAAATCAATTTACCTTAGCAGAGAGCACACCACGTTATTGTGTTATTTATTAAAAAGTTGCATTCTCTTTGCAGCGTTGCTGACTGCCATCAACAGTCAATCTAGAACGTACAGTTCTGAGCTTGCTTGCACAGAGAGAATATAATCAAACTAAAAATTTTTAATAGAGTGGTAAAAAAGATGATATAATGGTATATGCACATGGAGAGTAAATGTGCTGATACAGTGCAGCCCTGAAAATAGCCAGTGGGGTTTGAGGTATGATAAAAGCCTAAAAACTCACGAATGGTTCAGAGAAACTGAACAGCCTTCTGGGTTTTTTTTCTTACATGAGCAAAGAGTCACCACACAAAATTATCAGACCGCACATTCAAGATGCATAAGAGAAAATGAGTCTTCATTCACCCTCTGATTAAAATATTTTCACAATTACCATAGAGCACTGTAGATGCTGAAAATATATATGACTTCTAAAAATATATTCATAAAAGGATTATTTATTTCGAGTCATTAAATAGAAAAGGAATGTGTCCACTGTCTCAGGCAGATCTTGAGACACAGGGCTCCAAGTATACTGACAGTGCACCAGGGGAACATCCACTCCTGCCTGCAGCATTCTCATAACCTTCCTGGGCATCAGCTGCTGCCCACTGTCAGAAACTGGACTAGGCAGACCTTTAGTCTTCCCCAGTATGGCTTTTCCTATGTTCATGAAAAATAGCTTGTATGCTACAGATTTATTTAGTGTCTAACGCTGCGGTGGATTTGAGATTTGGTTGTTGTAAGAGCTGTCCTCTTTTGGGATTCTTCAAAGACTGTTATGCTACAGGGGCTTGCTATCATTAAGATAGATGTGGGAAATTCACCTCATCTGACTTTAGACATCTATATATGAGGTAATCACCTGAATCTCTGCTCTGATCAGTGGAGAAGAGATTTCCTGGTTATTGTCATCTCCCCTAGGAGATAAGCTGTGCACTGTAGAACACAGAACTCTCTGTAAGGGGAGCCAAGTGATTAATTCTCACTGCCCTTGACTGGTGTCCACATTGGAGAAAATGTGGGGGGACAACTGGTAAAAAAGAGAAGTAAGTAGAGAGCTTTATTCTGCTGCCTCCCTCATGGAGTATGTTGCAAAAAAGGCAGGAAATGTGGCTTTTAAAATTTTTTTTCAAGGAGACAGTCGTGTATTTTCTAAAACAAGAGTGCAAGGGAACGTCAGCTGGAAAATTTCTCTGGCATACAGACTTCAACCAGGGAGGTCCACAAAGGGGTCCACAAAGACGTTAAAGACACCTTTTATTACCCAGAAAGATCCTATTCTTCCTTTGTGAGTGTAACATGACTGCAAAAGATAAATTTGACTAGAAAAAATATGCTAATTGCGTTATTGTCAGGTAGTTTCTCCAAACTCCCAGTTCTACAATTCAGACGGCTAGCTAGGAATGAGAAAAACGCATTTAAATCACTCCTGGTTCTTAAAAGCTGTATAATGGAAATGAGACCGCCTAAGAATGATATCAGACAGGAGGTGTACATGTAGCAGAGCATCTGAAGGGCAGCATGAGGAGCAGTGGGCTGCTATTGGTTAGGTTCAGAGGAACTGGACTGTCTAGCTCCTCGTGGTTGAATTCATTCACAATAGAATTGTACCAGATGTGTGACATATTATTTTGAGTATTGTTTCTGTGTTCAAGATAAAATCATCTGGCTTTCTGCCATATGGAGGCAAGTTTGTCACCTCAATGTTTTTCCTATCACCAGAGAAAAACAAGTTCCCAAATTCTATCTGTGTCTATACTTGCAATTACACCTACACCTTAAACTATCTATGTATTATTTTCAAAGCTGAAAATAATTCTCTTCAATTCCTCTTGATCTGCATCTAAAATAGGTCATTGTTTCTTCATGATGACACTTAAATTGCTCCCGACTCCTTCTTCAGACAAATTAAATGTACCACAAAGCTTTGAAGATTGTGGTTCTTCATATAATCCATGCCAGGTTTCTTCATATAATCCAAATACTATGTTTTGCATTGTTAATCTGTAGGGACCTGCTTGCTCTTATGGTGATTTGATGCAAAAATACAGCTGCTGGATACTTACATGAAGGAGAACACAATAAGAGCAGCTGACAAATACTGCTTGAGTCAAAATGGGCAGCATTCATTTGACCAACCTTCATTTACATGTGACCTAGCTCTATACACCCTCATCAATAAAGAGGAAGAATCATTCCTAAGGCACTACTCATCCTAAAGCAGAAATCTTAGCTAGGAGAAACTGTTGGTATGACTGGCAGGGGAGGCATAATGGGAACCTGAAACAGCACATGCACTGTACAGAGGCAGTCCATAGAAGAAGAGAATTGTTTCTTTACAAGTTATTAAACAATAGAAGAAGCCCTTTTTACACATTTTATTTGTGATTAAGAGGTAGGTCTCTAAAGGACAATACTTGCTTAATAAAATGCAGTTAACCAAGGCCTGCATCATCAAAGAAGCACTGCTGCACACACATCTGACCTCTCCTTCACCTCCTTCAGAACATGTGTCAGCTCATGATAAAAGTACTGAAATGTGCTCCAGCTACTCTTCCGAGAGATAAGGCAAAAGGAATGGACTGTGATACGGCATGAAACCTTCCCACGTTGATCTTTATTATGGTGAATATTCAAATCCTCAGAACTGTGAGTCATATGAGTTCAGGCTTCCAGAACAACTGATCTGCATGGTGATGGATCAATAAAAGACACTGCAGTGTCTCTTAACATATTATTCCTCTTTACATTCAACTCATACTGAACATTAAATTAGCTTGAGTGGGGTGTATACTACAGTTTGACGTTTTTCTTCTTTCCTTAAAAAATAAAAAAATCCAAAAATCATAGGGTCCTGTGCTGGATCCAAGGACTCATGGCCTATGAATCTGGAGAATGCTTCTTGTGTGGTTGGCTAAATATGTTACTTGAAAAAATCAGCCTCTATTCAAACAGCGATGGAGACCCAAAGACTTCTCTCGGAGGCTTCACTCTAAAGTCTCACCATCCTTTTGCTGAAGGGGTATCATAACCCAGAGATCCACAGCTGTTTTAAGCGGAGCAGTTGGAACTTACCACATGTTTAAATCACAAATTACTCTATTTTTCATAGAGGGAAAGAAATCTTCAGAATTAGCCGTGCTTACTCATTTGAGATTGCAGTTACTGTAATTTGGTTGGGAGATGTTGATAACTCAGACCTTTACTCTGAGCAGTGGATTTGTGAGTTTGGGAACTGGCTGAACATTGACTCGTTTGGGAACAAGGCGTAGAGATGCAACTTTGGTTCTCTTGACCTACCAGTTAGCAAAGGAATGATTGTTATTTGCTGCTTGCAGCAGTCAGGAGAAAATTATTTTGGCACTCACTTGTTCTGTAATTTAAAAAGACAACTAACCTTGTATGTGCAGGATTTAAAGGAGGCAAAAGAGTAAAAGGGAAGTGAGAGAAGGGATGACAGCAAAGTATTTAATGTATTAGGATGTCTGTCTCGATGTGTCTGTTGGAGCTTTACTCTACCCAATGTTGGAAGCTGCTCTCAAATTTAATAGGTCTCTAAGCAGCCACCCACCCTTTGCCATGGGGTACTGAAAGCGGCCAGAGGCACTGCAAGCTGTGCAGACATAGGAAGCTGGAGATGGACCAACATGTGTATGGCTCTTCTTCAAAAAAGACAGGCTGCATAGCCAGAGCCAAAGTCTGTGAACTGCTGATGTGTCTGACTGGCTATTTTTTTCTCAGTGACTGAGGGCAGCATCAGAACATTTGGGAGCCTGAAAACCAAGTCTGGCCTGACAGTGTCCATCTCAATAGGAATCAGAACTCTCTGTGGCCTGAGTTTATTTCAGAACGGCAACTTGCTCCTCTTAGCAATTTAAAAAAGCCCCTTCTCTCTGTCATTCCATGAACTGTCTCTTGTAAAGCGTGTAATAGCTCTTACCCTCTTGTACATCATGGTACTACGTTCTTCTGGCACCAGCCATGAAATTGTCTATATATCTGCTGTACGTTGTATCATTATCCAGTAACATTTCTATGAAGTGCTGAATGGTAACCATGTTTGCTATAAAGGTTTGAAGGATATTTTCTTGTTTGTTATGTGAAGTCTGTGATAGGGCCGCCTAAGACTAATGAACAAAAAAGAAATTGTATCAGTAGCAGTTAAAAGGTAATTTAAAGAATTAACAGCAGGAAAAGAGAAAACTGTACACAAACTACTTCATACATTTCAGACCTTTTTCTTAAACAGAAGCAGGTGGTAGCTTTCCTGTTGTGAATCCTATGCTTTTTGCTGGAAATCAATCACTCCTTCCATGGGAACCCATTAGAAACTATAATAATAGCAATCTATTGCACCTCACTGATAGGTTTTGCAGCAGTCTAATCTTCTGGACTTGTGTTTACCAATGATTTAGGATGGCTGGCCTCTCTAAAATACATTAATTGGTTGTAGTCCTGCTGCGTTTAAATTCTTGCAAAAAGACACTGTATATTGATCATGGCTTTCCTCCGGTATTCTGGAGAATCAGCTTGGTATGATTTGGAGCTAGCTTAGTTTCATAGCTTAGTTTCATAGCTTAGTTTCATGCTAGAGGATTGGTACATTATTAATCAAAAAAAAATAAGCTACTGTAGATGTAAGGGAAGGAAGAATTTATGAGACAGATCAGATTTAGGTGATTTTGGCACTTCAGACTGCAGCTTCAGGCCCTCCTTCGAGAAGGTCTGCATTATGTTCACCATCCCGTGTGACATTGCAACCCTCTGCTTCAGCGTATGGTCTCTTGTATTGTGAATCCAAAAGGGATTTGTGAGAAGAGCAGGCTAGAGCTTGAGTCTCCAGCTTGGATGGCATGGAGCTCCTTGAAGAACTGGGAGGCTGTAAAGGACAACTCAAAACATCTGTTTTAAGGAGTGATAGACATTTCATTTGTACATTATTAATCAGTTTTCACTGTGATCATAACTTGCAAGCACTCGTCTTAGTCTTTGGATGTGAAGGCAAGGCCCCCTTTCAGCTGGGTAGAGAATGTCCTTCTCTTCTGTCTGCTTTAGGAAGAGAACAAGAGTGTGTGCTTAGTCTGAAGGCATGTATCTGCCTGCTCTCACATATGGGCTGGTCAGGGGTCAGTTTTCTTTTTTGATATAGGGATGACCTGAAGGAACCTTCCTGTCAAATTCAAGTGCATGAGAGAGAGTATAAGGATTGACCATGTTATCGTATTTTTCAAAATTTTATATTTCAATATTTAAGAAGGTATTTACTAAGAGTGTTTTAAATATTACATATTCAAACAGAAAGCAGGTATGCTTTTGGATAGGTACCTAAAAGTTTTCAAGACAGTATTTGGACATTGGGCATAAGTTCATTTAGTGGGAAAAATGGTTCCAGTTAGTACAGTAACAAGACTAATTTATCTAATGATGTATTTATGTATGAGTCTGAAATGTTAGTGTGAGCAGTCTAAACTAGTTAATTGGGAAGTTTTAACGTCAAAAACCTTATTAGACATTTCTGTGTTTTCTAAGCAGCTTGAATCTTTATCTTCAGTAGCGCTGTGACTCCAAGGATGGTAGATGCATATTTAATAACTTGTTATATTCTTAGTCAACAATAGTAGTTTATATATGCTTATTTCAGCTATGTAATCTGATGAATAGAACATGTTGAGGAAGAGGAAAGTTGTCTTTATAGCATAAATCTGTAATGTGTTTTTTATATTGTTTGTAGTAAGCAGAGAAACCTTGTGGGTCTAGATTTGTCATGGTTAGAAAGCTTATTTGAAGATATATAAAAATTTTACCCTATTATTACCTTATTGTTTTACTATATAAACGTAAATATTTTTTAAAGTATCAAGAATGTGATGGGTGTGCAAAGATTTATCTTACTGAAAAAAATGCATATCTGATTTATGCCTGTCCAAATGTCCAAAAACATGCAGTCATACATCAGGCCTCATTGGTGAGATAAATACTTGCATGTTTTTTGATAAGAATGAAGAAAGTTATGAGGCTGTGGGGAAGCACAGATATGGGGTTGAGTCTGCTGCTTCATCCCACTGGGATGGGGCACTGGGCGCAGCTGATACGAAGTATGAAGGAGAAGGGGCAGAAGGAAAGGGGCTGCAAGCACAACAATTCTTTGCTGCCCAGCACTCACGGCACTCTCCCACTCCTGAAACAACTCGTTGGCTTTATCCAAAGGATGTGACACAGGAAAATTGGGTGCAATGAGCAACAGACTGTGAGCAAGGTTGCTGCTTGCGTGTGACGATAGTAGCAATTGTTGGAAATTTCTCCACCAGTATTCGTGCTGGCCTCACCAGTGTCACATAACAAAGTACACACTTGTCCCCATCCTCTGTTCCACTGTTTGCATACTGACAGTGACTTCACTAACCCCCTTTCACATCATCATCCTACTAGAAGCTCACTCTCAGTTGCTAATCCTATGTGGTTCTCACCAAGGCCCTGTTTCATATGCAATATTTGATTTCTCAGGCATAGTCCAGATGCTTTTGTCTAGAGATACTTGGCATTTAAAAAGATAATTCGTTTGAGAGGGCCCAAACTGACAAGTTAGATGTCTTCATCATTATTATCTGCTCTTCTGACAATCTATGTGTCATCCACACATTTTACCAACAGTGATACTGTGTATTATTAGAGAGAATTAATAAAACATTATTGAATTAATCCCTGTACAGGGATCATCCTGTTAGAATATTCCTCTCTTTAATATAACTCTCCATTGACAGCTGCATTTGGGCATCTGCCAATTAGTGCATTCTTAATCCATTTAATGTGTTCTCTACTGGTATATAAGACACTAATTTTGTAATAAGACTCACATGTGGCACTAAATCAAACACCTCATGAAAGGCAGGCTTTACCAATTACTTTTTTCAAACTTAGAAATCTGAGAAAAGAAAACCATAGCTACAGCCATCTTGGGGACTGAGTTACAGAATCTGAGTCAAGATATCTTTTAAAGAGGGAAGTACTTAAATATTTCTTCAGAGCTAATTTCACTGAGGGAATTTAGAACCATGAGTGTGACCTCTAACCCAGGTGCAGTCTACTTTCAGGTAAGTTCATGAAAAGTGAGTTAGTATAAGATGTAGCATTTCCAGGGGAAGGGAATGAAGATAACTCTTGCTCCTTTCTTTCTGGCAGTTTCCTCCCTGAATACATTGCTCCTCAAATGATTTATCATAGGTTGGAGGGAGGTCTTAGCACACTGTGCTATTGAAAAAAGGGAGTGGGAGCTTGAGTGGCTGTGCAGGCCCTCTGTTCCAGACATACTTTAAAAGAAAACACTGCCTCTTACTTATCTTCTGAAAGAAAGATGGCAGAACAGGACAAGAAAGAGGTGCAAAACAGGATAAAGTGCCTAAATCCTTCCCGCCTCTCCTTCCTTCCATCTCTGTTTCTCAATGCTTAGTTTAGATGTCTCCCAAGTCTTCCTTTGTGCAATTCATGTTTGGATACCTGAGAGGATATCTGCAGAGGCTCTTGTCTATCACTGTGCATGTGCAGACCCCAGTCTAGGCCTGGCAAATATAGGTTTCCACTGGTCAAGCTGTCATTGAGCACGGGACTTTGGTAGCATTCATACACTTTAAGTCTTCAGAGGGAGAAACATTATATTGCACTTAGCAGCTCTTTACCTTCCCAGCTCTACTGACAGAAGTGAAAATAAGGAACTCTGGGGTCTTCAGCCTAAGGACAGGCTTTCAGTGCACTAAGCTTTTTGTGCCTCTAAGTATCGCCTTTTGGTAATAGAAGGAAAATCCGCCTCAAAAATGTAATATAATTCAAAATATTATTTGAAATAATTCAAAATATCATGTTAAACATTTTTTTTATACTTGTCTTAATTTAACGTGTGCCTACAAACTGAGAACAGTAGCTGCACCAACCTTATAAATTTTAACAAGCCAGAAACAACTCTTAGGATATTCCATACTAATAGTGATATTATGCAAAATAACCGCATACAAGGAAAATCATATAGACTTCTGGGAACCATAACACTCCATCTTTCCAGATATATCCTGACATCTACATCACAATTTTAAAATGCTATAATTCCCTTGTATATGGCATCAGTCAGTTTTATGACCTTTAAGGTAATTTAATTGTGCAGGTATTCAAAGGTTTTGTGTTACTGTCATGAGGCATTCCTTCAGGTAATCATTGTCACTAGAGAAGATGAGAGGAAATAGATTTAAATATCATGATCTTGACAAATTGGAGAAATGGTCAGAAAAAACTAGGTTGCAGTTCAATGAGCCTGAGAAAGAAACAGGAAGGACAGAATGCCACCTCTCCTGATGCTCTCTGTACTTCTGGCACTTGGGATTGAAGCTTAGTGAAGTAGAGTGACATTTCCAACATCGTATTTTAGAATACCTAAGTGTAACTTCCAAGTTTTATTCAAAAATCTCTGGACCTATTATTATTTGTGCAATCCAAATCATCCTGTGGCAAAAGATTCCACAGTTTAATTGTATATCTCATAAAACTTCCTTCCTTTTGTTAATGTAAAACCTCCTGCCTGTAATTTCATTGTGTGCCTTTTATCTTACATTTTATGAAAAATAATATACCATAGTTCCTATTAATGCTTTCCATGAATTTTTTTATTAATTAAAAAAATAATTTTATAAGTGTTGATTATGGCTTTATAAATTTTAAGAGGGGTCCTACTCTATGCAATTGGTCCTCAGAGACCATCATGTGCTTCTGATAATTCTTGACAGTTCTTGTCACATTTCTCAGTGTGTCTTCTAATTCTACTTTGTAATCTTCTGGTATCTGCTATGTGATTTCTGTGTGGTGTCCAGAACTACACACAGCATCTGAGACATAAATGAATGAGGTTTTTTTTCAATGACTGTTTTCTCCCCCTTTCCTTTCTTTATAGTTCCACAAGTACTAATTGTTTTTGTAACTGTTATTGAGTACTGCGCTTACATTTTAAAAGAATTGTTCACAGGATCTCCACAGTCTCATTTCTGAGTCATAAACTCTTATTGCAAGCTGCTGCTATATACATATAGAATTACAATTACCTATCTTCATGAGACTTATTTTACATTTATTGTTTTCTCCTGAAATCTTTTCATGCTTTATTATGAGACTCTTCTTCAGCAATTTTCAGCCAGTTTAGCTGTGACTAACATGAATGTGAGTGCTTGTACTTCACCCCAAGTATTAGCCCATGTCTGATTTAGAAGTGGATCTGTGTACCTATATCAGTTTTTTTATACGTGCAGAGCCACTCACAATATAAGCAGGTATGTGTGCAGATACTTGATTTGTGATTATCCTGCTGACACTTATGCACGTAAATCAGGCATCCACAAATATCTATCTTTGCCTGTCACTGAAATTCTGGTGCCCAGGGAATTAAATGTCGTCCTAGTTAAAAGCATAACTTCATGCTGAACGATCATTAGGTGTACGTAGTTCAATCCGTAAGTTCCAAAATTGAGAGAAAAGTCAGTTATAATCTCTGCATGTTGGTGCTGTTGATGTTGAATTGTTTTCAAGAATTTAATAGATTTCTGTGGAATGGAGTCTGTAAACTGACTAATGACAACACCAACATCATAGCCTGGACCTTGTATAGTTTTCAGACAAGACTGAACTGGGAAAAAAATACAAAAAAAGCTTACAGGCAGTGCTGCTGTGTGTTCTTTGTGGATGGCTGTGATTACCCTTTGTTCAATTTTATAACTGTGAAAGAATTACTATAGAGCTTCACCCAAAATGTTAAAGGCAAACAGAAAACTGGGAGAATAATTTTCAAAATGTAGTGTGCCAAATTAGGCATGAGTTAGCTGAATGCCTGACTACACACCCGATTGGCACATTAAATTTGTCATGGTTTCTTATTCAGTTTGGGTAATTGTGCATGCAAATGAACAGGTACTCATATAACCTGTAATTTCCATAAGTAATTGACATATTTGCGTGTGTAATTACTTTCTTTGTAACTGAAACTCAAATTTTGACTATCTTAATGTTCATCAAGAGCGTGAGCTTTGGTCCTTTCAGGAGGAAATGAAGTTCAGTGATCCACTGACAAATTGAATTCACCTCAGAAAGTGGGGAATTATCTCCAACCAACCCAGATTATCCTAAATTGTTCTCTTTCTGATTTAGGAAGGAGTGGTATCAGACTGCATCAGCAGCGATACGTGACAAGATCCAAGCTAAATACAAACAACAAGGTTCTAGATACAAAAAGATTATTCTTAGTAGCCACTAAGTCCCTAAAAGTTTTTTTTAGAAAGAATAAAAATGAGAATAGTTGGTCAACACGTCAAAGCTTTCTAGACTAAATACCATATACACCATATAAGCATCTATATATTAATGCAAAAAACTTAATCTCATCACTGCTGTGAAATAACCAGCATAACAGAGATGGGATAACTCATGACTATAGTATGAACAAAAATTGGTATAATATGCTCAGAGAGGACAAATAAGGGAGAAACGAAAAAGTATTGTCTTGCATATATGACAGAAAATGCTTGGTAACTGAAAGTACAAAGTGTATCCCAAAAGTCCCTGGTTAATAGCTAAAGAAGGAATAAACATTAGTAGGGAAGAAACTAATAGGGCAGAAACACTGCAGGTATGTAGACAGATCTTCACAATTCGGTCTGAAAAACAAAGATGAAGCTTAATGACAGGTATGAAAAATGGTCAAAACAAACAGGATGAAATACTAGGTCTTTGAGACAGAGTGTGGTACCATGGTGGACCACAAGCTGAACATAAATTAATAGGGTTGTGCAGCTGTGAACATTGTGTCTGGGACGTATTCTCAGCAATGCAGCCCACAGGATTTCTGTTCCTCTCAGACCTGTCTTGCCGAGCTACATTGCTGTGGTCATTACACTTTGAGAAAGGCATGAGAGGGTCCAGGAGAATCTCCGGAAAATGTGGCCTTTGGGAAATATTGAAAAAATGATCTGGATAAGACAGAATAGAAAATATTTGGGACAATGTCATAGAATTTAGGCATATGGAAATCTGCTACAAAAAATGAGAGGATAGACTGTTTTCCAAGCTTTTGGCAGATAAAGAAACAGTGATAGGCTTTGTTTTCATTAAGAAATTATCAAGTTGGACATTAGGAAACACTTCCTTCTTATGAGAGAAAGTGACACTGCTAGTCATAGCTTTGCACTGTATGAGCAGGCATCTGCAGTGGTTGTAAAATCTTAATTGCTGAAGATATTAAAAACAATTTAGCATATGTCTTTCATGAATGACACAGGGATAATTGATCCTGCCAGAGTTGAGCTAACTGATATTCTCAGGGTTGCTCCCAACTGTTCTTTACATGATTCTGTTACTTTATGGTTGTATTTAAAATTATGTATTCTTAATAGTTGTATAGTCTTTTAAAAAAAGCAGAATTGAAAAATTTTAATGAGCCAGCAGTATATAGTTTCATAGAAATCTATAGTTCCTCTTCGTTCTCGGGCCTCTTTATTTAGTGTCTGTTTCCAGAAAAAGTCACTTAGTGTCTTAATATGCTTGTCCCTTTGGAAGGTCCCTGAGGAGAGACTGGAGGTGATTTCAGTGTCTAAGAGAGAAACAATAATGAAGGCTTTAGTCCTCTGAAAGCTGGCTAATCCAAGCAGTCAGAGCTGTCAGGGTTGGATAATCCTCAAGGTCTCTCAAGACCAAAACGACTCTGACTTTCAGTCTATTTTTTGTCATTTCTTACCCTGACTTCAAGCTCTGAGTGTTTCTGGGTGGTAACCGTGGAAATGGTGCTAACCCCCAGACTCATACGCTGCTCTTCTGATGGGAGCTCCTTCTGACTGATCCAGACACTGGGAAGCTGCAAACAGGTACTGAGGAGGGAACACAAGTCAGTACTCATACAGACAGAGTATTCCATCTTTCCTGAGATTTGTATCCATAAAAGCCATGTTCAGTCTCAGGCAAAAAGCTGGAAGAACACCAAAAGTCAAAGTTTTAATAAAATAAGTATGACATATTTTAATGATTACTTGGTTTAATTATTTTTAATAATTTGATTATTTTAAAGAAGATTTCATTTAAAAAATTGAAGATTTATGCTTAAATTTTATAGACCTGAAAACACCTAGAAATACACAGTAGAAAAACTTTAGAGTGGCAATCAGTGGGAAGTCTACCTTCCTCCATCTTTCTCCACCTTTTCCACACCAGAAATGACTGGGCTAAGTGGGCTGTGCTTTCACACTGCTTGAGTCTGTGCTGTCTGCACCTGGCTAGTGCAGATGAGTGGAGAAAATCTAAACCACAATTATAGTAAAAAATGCAAGCCACTGGAAAGACCCTGAATTGAAGCTAGAGGCCAAGCTTGGTGTATGTGAAGAAAAGAGACAAATCCTCCAGAACAGGAAGGGATTACTTGACTATGCCACTATTTCATGAAAGAGGAACATGAGCTTCTCAGATCAATACATACCACAAGGGCCTTGCATGAAACAGGCAGGAAAATCAGGAAGCCAATGCTACTGTTAAGAGCAAAAGTTTATATTCTCTCTGCTTGCGGTCTTGTGGGTATAATACCTCTGGCTCTGATAAATAAGACTCTGCTTTGTCTTACAGCAAAGCCTGCCTGGTATTGGGGAGTGAAAAGAGTCTGAGTGAAAGCAGGAAACAGAGGGGACTGGCTCCAACAGAGGCAGCCAGCGTGCAGGGGTTAAGGTGTGTTGGCAGCTTGGAGACATTCTGTTCCTGGCAACTTGCTCGAGCAGCTGCCATCCAGGGATCAGGCAGTGAGTGGTGATGAAGTCTATATTAGCAGCCTCTGAGTCTGCAGAAAGAGGTTTCTCTAGAAGTGATAAAGAGGAGCTCTGTCTGCTGGAGCTAGGCAGCAGTAAATGCCTGTCAGCCTGGTACATCACATGGGCTCCCAGAACCACACTTGCTGACCACCATGTACCTGTGTGGTACACACTGGGAGGAGTGACCCTTGAGAAGGATGTGAGTCAGTGGAAATTAGTGGTGCTCTGCAGAGGTTTGCCGTATTGAAGACTGTGGTGCCGTCAGATCAAGTAGGTGTCGGTGACTCCTGATTTCCCAGTGATAGCTGTGCAGAAGAACCTGATACAAGCCAGGTTCCTGTACTGGAAGCTTGGCTGTGGCTGCTGCTTGCTTAGGGAGAGCGGAAGGGAGGATGACACATTCGCCATTCATATGGATAATAAAAAAGATCATTCATCTTTGCAAATTCAGATTCAAAGTCATAGCCATATCATTCTAGCTGCTTTTTTAAAACTCTAAGGATCTCTGCATTATTAAATAATCAGGCATACATTCACACAAGCGCTCTCTTCAAAGTATGAAACAAAACAAACTGACACTGAAAACTCATAATTTCTGTGAGAGAGAGATCGTTTTGTTTGGCATGTGAATGCTGCCGTATGACCTGTTTACAGCTATCAGGATTTTTCATTGTAAGTGCCTCTCTTCCCTGGGCTACATTTAAATGATGGCTTTCCTTTCAGAACGCTGCAGAAGGACAAATATCCACAATGCAGTGGTTTCATAGTAGTCACATCTCAGTTCTACTTGCAGCAGTCTTGATTGTTTAAGGAAGAGCTACAGAACAAAATTGTTCTACGTCTTTAGAAAACACATGCAGATGCTGCTTTCCTTCTAATATTTTAACAAGGAGTTATTGCTATGAATTAAATTTACTCTTATGTCTCAGTCTGTCATACGTATCTACACGCCCACGGCCAAATCCTGGGTCAGGTTTCTTGTCGGTCAAAGAAGAAGTAGCATAGCATGAGACCTCTAAAATTTCTTAATGGTAGGCAGCAAAAAGAAGTAGGCTGGGAAGCTGTAGGTAAGAGGCATCTTGAAGTTGTCTCTAAAGGAGCCTTTACTTAGTTTTCTATGGAAGGATGTCAACAAGCATCTGTACAAAATACAAAGAAAGTTATACGCTTGACTTAAAATGTAGAGATTTTTTAATGAGAATTCTTCCAAGATTAAAGTGAATCAAAACAGATGTCCTACTTAGGGAAATATTTTACTTACAGGCAGCTGATAAGAATTTTTGTACATTATATTTGTATTACTTGTGTAGCTGTAGATGTGATGGTAAGAACTTGAAGCAAGACTTTCTCTTCTGCCTTGATTTTGATAGACTCATGTTTCTATTAAAATATTTCATTGATAGGATGGTTTTCTGAGGTCCTTTCTTCCCAGTGTAATCAAAATTTAAGGTAAATGGAAAATATCATTGACCTTTGTACAATGGCTAAGGAACATAGGTCCTCTCTTCAAATTGTTACACTATTTCAGTTTGTAGGGCCTACAATGATCATCAAGTCCTTTTTGGTAAGAGGTTTCCTGCTGTTCTGAAGTAGTGCATTAGCAGCGACAGTGTTGGCTACTGGTGCAGGAGGTGTTGGTAAGGTTGATGTAGAGATAGTGAAGCCCTGGAACAGGGGAGCCCGTAAAACTTTTTTCATCTCTATCGCTAGAGTGGTTAAAAAATAAGACAGGTAAAAATCTGTTGGCAATAATCTAGGCACAGTTAACCTTACCTACTCAAGATTCCTTCCAGTTTAATTTTCTGTTATTTATTGATTTTACCACATATCTCAAACTGTATTGTGTTTTCTTTCTTTTTGTTTGTTCGTTTAGTCTGGTTTTTTTCTTTTGGTTTTGGGGGACTTATTTTAATTTTAGTTTATTTTGGTTTAAACGCCATCCCCAGAACTGTGAGAACTCTCTAGCTGTCGATGAAAAAACTTAAAGTTCCTACCTTCAGAGAAAGGCTGGAATACTTGACTCTAAGATAGCCTGAGGACACAACACAATAAAGATTAAACAATAAAACTCCATTCTGTGTGAACAGCACAACTGAGGAACCCTACTTTCCCTTGGACTCTAGCACAGCATTTCTTGCTTTCAACTCTCTGCAACTACTCTGTGTTCCCTACCATGATACCACCCATTTTCCTACAAACCCTCCTCAGCTGGTCAGAATAGTAACTTCTTTTTCCTGGCAGATCAAAAGATGCTGATCTTCCCCAAGAATGCCATTTGCTAAACCTATTTTTTTATAATGGTGCTTAGGCAAGCACAAATTGATCCAAAGCTGTGGACATGGTGATTGCTGGCTGCTGCTGCTGTGAGGCAAGAAAGAGAAGTGCTGACCTGCCCCTGCCTTTCCACCTCCTGGAGCACCACTGGCACTCCACCTGACTGATAGTTTTCCCCGCACTTGCAGGAACTTGGTGAGACCCCAGTACCTCTGTCAAAATGTGATTAATATTAGTCAATGCACAATAGTGAACCTTGGAGATTGATGGACAGATAGAATGATGACGTCTCAATTAAATTAGATAAAATTAATCTTTACAGTTTTAAAGATATTGCAGTTTTGGAAACTTGGCTCATGGTTTTGAACCAATGGAATTAATTGTTAGGTCTGAATAAAACGTGCCTTGTAATAAACGACTCTACAATCTAGATCTTGCAAGCCCTGTCACTGGCTTCTCTAAATTAGTGTCTTTCTTTGCCAGGAATGTAATTCCACTCTTTCATTTTAACCTCAATGATGTGGAATTGTTCTGGTAAACTAATATATCTTTCTCTGGAATCGAGAAAACTACAACTGGTTCCAAGCCACATAAAATAAATTATCTCAGAGCTGATAAAAGATGTCCTGAAGGTCTGATGCAGAATTTAATCACCACAGAGCTGGATCTACTCATATCGGAGGATGTTTTGCAAATATGCTCATATTTGTTTACACCACCTATTTGCAGGAAAGGGCAAAACAAACTGTTACTGGATCTTGTTAGTTTTGTCAGCTGATGTGGATTTTCTTATAAAATAATTTAAATTATTTCCCATTGGACATAGTGATTTTAAACTTAAATATCATATTTGGAATTTAATAACCTGACTGTAGTTTAATAAGTGTAGAGACTTTTAAAATATTTTGTGCATATAATGTTGCTTTTGATAACTATATGGACAAAATACTGTATTATCATGAAAAACATACATGAAATATTCATTTCCAGTATGATCTTAAATAAATATTATGAAATGATGACTTTAAAGACTCAGAAACAATGCTCAGAAAATTATTCAAACATAATATTGCTGAAACACACTCATTCAGATATCTTTTTATATTTCCCTGACATGATTTAACATGACAAGAAAGAAACCCCAAAGACTGTAAAGAAGCATGAGTTCATGACTTTGCTGTGTTCATCTGACCTAATCCAGTTAAAAGGACAGGTCTGAAAATCATAATTCTAAGACCTAAAATAGGAGGATATTTATACATTTTCTGGTGATCTGTTGTTCTTTTTTGGTTGCAGGTATAAAGTAGGAAATTGGCATGAAACAAAACTGTCATCAAAGACCAGCCTGAAAATCATATTTGAAGACTGAGTGTACCAAAAATAACATTTCTTCAATGCTCTGCTTTTTCTCTAGTTAAACCAGCAGTAAGTGATAGTGGCTTTGACTGCTGCACACTTATCCCTAACCCTATCTTGACTTTATATTCTCAGCAGTATTTGGTCACTTTCTGACTAGAAAAAAAGCTTCAATTCTCATTCATAGTGAGGCTGGGATTTACTATCACCACATTCTCTATCACCTCCTTTTGGACTGGAGAAGTAGAAAGAGTCCTGACATACAGCACATGCTGTGGCGGAACAGTGCTGTTGTACAGGTACCTCAGCAGGTCTTCTAGGAAGTTTGGTAATGTGAAAAGACAAGGTCAGCTCTTTTTCACACATTGTCTCCTTCCAGTTCTACAGCTGAAAATGCATTTCTTCCCTGGGGCCAGAGGGGCAGAGGTGTGGGGTGACCAGGGAAGTTGTGCCAGCTCTGGTCTGGGGGTTTCCAGCCCCGAGGTGGCACAGCCCTGAGCAGCCCCCTCTGACCTCAGCGCTGAGCACACTGTAGCAGGGCTGCAGCAGGGACATCCCAAGATGTCATCCAAAGCAAGCTGGCATCAATTTTTTAAGCCATTGAACTGCAGTGTAAAATGCTACTCAGAATCATCTTACTCAGATATAAGGTATGATACTCAAAAAAAAAAAAGCAAAAAGCATTTATACATGAAAACTTCAATTACAGTATTTACCAGAATCACTTTTGTACCAGCACTATCAATAATGGAAAAATGTGTCCTGGACAGAAGCAGAGGTAAGGGGTCTGTGTGGGCTAGACAGTATAGACTTGTTCAGCAGACAATGGAGAAAACTACAATTCATCTCTTTCAGATGCTTGTTTTATAAATGATACCTATTTCCTTTGACAATGCAGACAAGTTCTCCATTCATGAGAAACGGATCCTGTGGTGACTTGTAGCAAACATAGCCATTTAGTCAGGTCAATCTCCTCTTTTAGCCTCCTCCTCTGGGAATAACTTTGCAAACTCAAATTCACCTGCACAGAACACAAGTTGTCTTTAAAGCCTGACTGTTACTGCAAGTCATGGAGGTGTTCTTTGAAATATGTTCGCATGCCCTGCCAGCAATGATTTTCTCCACTGCAGAAAAGTCTGTGCAGATTAAGGAATTTTCTCTCGCAAAGTGCTTGCAGAAAGATTTCTGGCATTTTATCTATCTCTTTCATAAGGAAATGGGTCAAATAAAACTCATATATTTGAAAGAGAGTCAGGTTTTTAGGGACAGCTTGCACTTATTGATATTTGTGTGTTCAGCACTTCACATTTGAAGACACAGGGAGAAGCAAAATGACAGGCATGGCTAACCTGGTCTCAATGCAGAATTTTTAAAGGCTCTCTTCTATCTTATTTTTGTCTGCAGCTATAAAATTACGGGTACTTTTAAAATAATTTTTGACATGGGCCTTCTGATTTTGCTTCACCACATCAACATATTGTATAGGAACAAGTGTGTCAATATTGTGAGGAACGTCATTGATTATAGAAAAGGATTTTTGTATCTGTATATTTTTTTTTTTCATCACAGTAACATAGGATTGTTATATCAGATCAAAACACTGGCTCATCATATCCTACAGCCCGCCTCTTGCCCTATCTTATGTTTAAGTGTTTTTAAAAAACAAGGAAAAATTCCGTAGTGCACCGGGGCTGTTGGGCAACTCTGGATCCGAGTTGGATAGAGACAAGATTTCGGACTGACCTCTTTACAAGATGTGTTTCTATATCTAGGAGTTTATTACCTGTTACTTCAGAGGCACCATTGCTGTAGTAATACATTCACCCTTTTATATAAATAAGTCCATAATATTTGATGCAATATAAGGCACTTAAAAAATAATCCACAAATCAATGTGAATCTGCAATAGTTTTAATTAAGCACTAATGAGAAAGACCAGGAGTCATGACGCTTTTGCATACAGAAAAAGACAGAAATAGAAGATATTTTAATTATTATATTGCTCCTTTCTTTCAAAAACATCCCATAATTTTTATCTCTGTTTCTCTGATACTTGGTCAGGGTCTTTTGTTTACAGCTAAGATCATAGCAGTTTGCTGAATCAAAATAACATCTCTGCTGAAGGGGATATGAATGCATTACTGTTATGCTTCTGACCTTTTGCCAAGAACAAAAATACATACTCAAAGACAAAGAAGAACTGGGCGTAGCATCAGGGTTTCTTTTGTAAAGTTTCCAGTCTGCTGAAGATTAACATTTATAATTACTATTGGACCGTGTAAAAAATTTTGGTGTGCAGATGGAAGGCACCACTTCAGCAGGCCTGTTTCGGTAGAAGCTGCAGCTACCATACTGAGAATGGATAGCTGATTAATCAGGGAGCTGGCTGGAAAGCTGTGTTTAGTTCTGTTTCCAGATCTCCCATAGACTTGCATGACCTTGGGTAAATCACCCTTGCTAAGTCCTTGAAGGAACATCTGCTGTTTGATGTGTTTCACAACTCCTGTGCAGTGAGTAAGAAGCCGTATAGATCAGCTTTGTACGACCTTGCTGATGATTTGCTACGGTAGGAACTCAATTCAACACAGAGCAGGACCAGGGCTGGAATTTAGTCTGGGGGACTCGCAGGCCAGTTATGGTTAGGAGGAAGCTCTGCAGGTGGTCTGGTACTACTCCCTGCACAGATCTGAACTGTTGTCCAAAGTGTATCATTTTACTCAGGAACTGACCAGCGAAATTTTGAAAATCTCTGAGGATGGATCTTACACCGTGTCTCTGGGTGCCTGCTCTGATGCTTGCCACTCTGATGGTGGTTTTCTTTTTTTCCCTCACTGGAAATCGTGGCCACTGCACCTGTGAGGAAACCCTGGTTTTGCCTTTTCTATAGCTGCACTTTAGGTTGTGGAAGATTGCAGTTAGTCTTTACTCTTAGTCTTCTCTGGGCTGAAAAGAACCTCTTCCCTCAGCTTTTTCCCATGCAAGCCCTTAACCATGCGACTGACCCTCCTCTGGCCTGTCTGCCTGCCACACCTCTTGTCCTGGGGCGGCAGAACTGGGGACAGGACAGCACATACCTCCACAAAAATGTCAAGAAGAGGGGAACAACAATTTCCCCCAGCTCCTTTACTGTACACCTGTTAATGCAGCACAGCATGCTGTTAGCCTTCCTCATGGCAAGGATGCACTGTTGCCTCATATTTAACTTGTTTTCTAAGGTGTTTTCTGCAGCCAGCCAGTTTTCTGCTAGCCTGTACTGTTGCACTTCCTTTTTCTGTCCCAAGTCATTAAAAATTATCTTTGTTGAAGTTTGAATCTTTGATCCCAACTTTGAGCTAGTTTTTGGTCCAGCAAGTGATTCACCCATCTTGTAGTCTAGTCATCCAGTCCATATCTGCAGATTTTACAGTGATTATTCTTAATTAGTTTTCTGTATTCCTAGTTCTATTGCTATAACTTAAAATTTTGCTCTCTGAATGAATGACAGCAAAAACACACAGGGGAAGGAAGTTTTCCACTTTCATTTAGCAATGAAGAGGAGTTATTTTTGTGTTTGAATATACTATCAAGCAGAAACTGTTCTGGACAATGTCTATAGCATAAATATTGTAATATTATTACAGGGAGAGAGAAACACTGAGTCAGGCTGACTGGGTAATAAATAGTGCCCACCTCAGCTAGTGCCAGAAATCACTAGCAAGGATGTTTGAGAAGATGAGAGAGGAGTGCTGTGCATCTGCACAGGAGGTTTAGTTCTGAGTACTCCAGCTATGCACATCCTGGCATGTCGTAAAGGCAGCAGAATGATTATTTCACAAGTTACAAGTGGATGCCAAATATTAAATGTCCCAGCCATTTCATTCACTGTTCATTTGCTGCCCTCTCTCCCTCTAGGACAGTTATCATTTTGTGCAGGTTACTGATTGGGCATTAAACTTCCAGAGGGATAATCCTAGCAGGAGTCAGCACATTCAATTTCCCTGAATCAGGAATGCTGAAAACTTTTACATGCAGTTCATTAAATTTTTTTCTCATTAAATTAGAATTATATTAAACATATTTATTTGACTCCTATTGCTATTTATCCTGCTTTCTCTGGAGTGAAGTATTAACTGGAGTCAAACATTAATGTTATCAATCAAATAAATTAATGTTATTGATCAAATTTTCAGTGTTATTCCTACCATATATTTAATTCAGTAAGAGTTCTGACCTCAAGAATAAGTCAAACAAATTTAAGAGCAGTGGTCTGTTCACTCTAAATGAAAATTAAGTACTTGATTTAAAGGAGTAACTTCAGCACTACACGCACAATTTTTGACCATATTTCTATTCCTCCATAATGGAAAAAGATTTTGTTTGGAGAGAACAATGAAGTACTTTTTCCCTTACGAGGGGAAGAACTTTAAAGAATCATGTTATCAGAGAGAAATAGAATATATAAAAGCACAGATGCCTGAAGGAAGAGGCCAAAGGAGACAACCATTAAGTAATTGGATTAACCTCTATTTGGCCCTTTTCAGCTGAGTGAGATTTATTTTGATAACATGCTGTTTGTTTTCTTCCAGGTTTGCACACAATGTAGCAGCCATTCTCAAAGACTGAAAAAGAAGTTGAAGCATGCATCTCAGTAGAAGTCCCTGTCTGGGTAATAAAATAATGCATCTTTCTGTAACTTGAAATCTGGAACACGATTGTTCCAGTAGCCATAACCTGAATAATACACAGATGGAGATATTTTTTACACACAATGTCTTTCTAAATTGCAGCTACAAGGACAGCCTCAGGAGGAAATGAGAGCTTCTCTCATTTTACTTGAAAATTGATTTAACAGTAAAAAAAAAAATCTATTTTAAATTAGAATAAAGCATCAAAATCTAGGACTTTGCAAGTTGGAAGTCCAAAATGTCTTTGATTCAAATAAATTATATTTTACATTAATGTATAAAAAATTTTCACCAAGAGCTAGAATAATTGATTGTGCCTAGATCAACTGTATTAAGTCTAATTTAAAGACAAAGTTATTTCAAAGCAGAAAAATGTGAGAATTTTGTTGAAAAGATCAAAACAGTTAATATGGACAATTTTGAAAGTTAAAACCCAAGTATTTCCTTCTAATATCTTAGCCTTCTCTACAGATATATAATTGAAAAATTCTCTAACAAATATATACACTTTATAGCAGCTGTAAGAGCTGCTTATTTTTCTCAGAGCCTCCATCCTAATTTATCTAGTTTCTGCATATTTTGCTTGAGGAGAATTTCAGCAAGGACACGGTGCATTTTCCATTTCTGTGGATGAGGTGTTATCAGCGTTTCCTTTGTCTTCTATGAACAAAGGTCTGGTGTGAGAGTGGTCCCGCCTGTGACCTTCAGCTGTATCCATGCAGAACACCCAACCCAGCCATAGCAACCGCATCTGTTATTGAGACAAAGATGGGTTTGGGGCCAAGGGGTGGCTGGCTGATGTTTGATTTGAACGGGATCAAAGTGCTGCCTATGGGAAACAGAAGGAACAGACGGCAAAGAGAATATTGGGACTTTTGACTCAAATAGGAATGAAGCTAGTTCACTGCCAGTATTAGAAAATCAGAGAGCCGCTATAGAGGATGGGATCTAGTTTCTCTGCCTGTCCTTCACTCTCATTTAGTTGTGTAGTTGGGCTTATTTCTTTAGTCATGCATTTAATATCTATTACTTTTAGCTCAGAGTTTCCAATGATTTTTACTAAGAGGTGTACTTTGCAACTGTCTGGAGACTGAAAATATAACAGAATTCAAGTCTGTGCTCATTCAGAGCATATCTTTCTGGAGTGCACACACTAATGTTTCTGCACTTGTACTCTCCAGACAGTAGGACCTAAACAGGATTTTGTTTAATTTGTTGGCATCGGACCAGCTTTTCTAAAGCATCTTCTGTTTCCTCAGGCCAATCTGTTATTGCTGTGGTCAGAAGGACACGTGTTCCACCCCTTGCCTCTGAACAGCCCCGTTGCCCACAGAGGGCACTGCAGTCAGCAGCCTGCCTGGCAGGGTCCTGACTTACAGAGGTCAGTGTGGTGATGGGCATGTTAAATGAAGCACAACCTCTCTTCCGTGCTGAATAGCCACCTGATGCACTTTTACATGTTTCTACAAACTCCTAGAGGATAGTTATAGTCTCAGGATCTTTGAAATAGTGTCAGGAGTTTGCCCAAACATTTTGTCCAAGCACTGAGAGTCAGAATTTATACGAAATTGTGACAGATAGTGTCATGGTGATTACTGTCTCAATATCATGGTCATGACTCCAACATAAAATCCTTTTTATAAACCTATCAAACTTCATCTTAAAAGCAGCTAGTTGTTCTGTTTCGTTTTTTTTTTCTCTCTCACAATGTAACATCTGGAAGGGCTGGTTCAGAATCTTTATTTTAATGCTGTTTAAGGTTAGTGATAGTGCCTTCTTTTGGTTTCCATTATATATTGACAGTTTTCTAAGCTGTTGCCCTCCTCAAGATTTCTTGAAGATTTTCTTCAGAAGCTTGAGTGTTTAATACTGTAAGAAACTTTGTACATGACTATTTATATCTTTTACAGTCCCATCCTCTTCATGGAGAAAATGTTCATTTCATCACATAAAATGCTTTGAATGAAACTGGTGTATTTTTCTCACCTAAAAGCTTTCTGTTTGAGTTGCTTGGAATAGAATTTCCATGAGAAGGTGTATTTCTGGATCTAAAAGATTATAAAATATCTAGAGAATCATGCTTCCTTTGTGCTCTCACAGGTTTAGGCATAACACTGAGCAAAGTCACCGAAATATGATAATATTTTTCCATTCTGCAGCTTTTTTGGTAACATTTCATCACCAGAAACTTTGACGCTTTCTGATTTTACACTGAAGATCCAGTGCTGGACTAATTACAGAATCTTCAAGGAACACAGAATGCAAACCAGACAAAAAAGCATTGTTAGAAGCTAAGCTCAAGATTTATAGCTCTTTTCCCTCAATTATTGTGCAGAATTTCAGCTCAGAAGAAACAAGATGGTAAAAATGTAATTGAAATGCCATAAATCTTACAAATAGTGCAGTTTCAGACAAAAGGATTTCCTATTGCAAAACCACTGATAAGCCTGAAGGAAATTGTATGGATGTATGTGAGCTCTTCCTTTCATTAGAGATGTGGAGCAAGATCTGACCTGAAATTGTAGGGAACATTACCATCTATGTGTTTATGTAACTACCAATAGGAAAAACATATAAAGGCTTGTATTAAAAAACTTTTCTTCTACTGTTATGCTCTGCATGGAAGTGCTTTGTTCTAGGACCAACAACAGAGACATCTCTGTCTCTCCAGTGGTTTCTTGCCCTGGGCCTGTTGCATTAGGGAGTGAAAACATGGAGTTTTAGATGAATATCAACAAGCAGGATTTTCTAAGTTTGGGGATTCTACCAGACCCTTTCCCCCAAAGTACCTTAGAAATATGCTCACCATACCATTTTTACCCAGCAGAACCAAGAACTGGTGGTTCTTATTTAGAGCCTTGTGCATCACCTGTTGCCTGGATGCCAATTTTATCCTTTCACTATCCATCCTCTTTCATGTTTTAATCTGGAATAGGAATTACTGATGCATGAAGAGAGTGAACTGGTCACTTGGCAGGAGTGAAACATCATTCTCTTTTTCACTCTTGCCTACTCTGTGCCTTTATTTTCCTTCCAGAGTGCTGCTACTGACATACACCTATGCTTCTCTCGAGCTAAAGAAATCTCATTCCCATCTAAATACAAAATATCTAGAAGGTACAGAATAATTTGCTGTCCTCAGCCTTGACACTAGAGGCAATGGGTCATTTCACCTGTTTCTGTCTTTGCTATGAATAGCGTTACAAAACAAGAAACTAAGGAACTGGAGGTTGAGTGTTGCTAGTTTGATGACAGGAACCAGCACTGAGTTGTCTGACTGTTGAATGATTTATAGGGAATGTACGAGTTATCATGAGCAAAGTGGAAAAAGTATTTTTTCTGGTAATGTCATATGTATAACACATTTTGGGAGAGAATAAAACAGAGCAAGGTCCTTACTAAAACCCTGAGAGGGTCTGACTGGAGCAAATTTGGTTTTTTTTGTCTCCCTCATGAGAAAAGCAAAAAAACTATTCACCACTGGATGTCTCCCCATTTCTCCACTGTTTCAATGGATGTTTTTCACAATGTAGCCAGGACATTACTTGTTGAATTATTTATTTTTCACCAGAGGACATGAAGTCACAGTGACCCCAGTTTTCTTTTGAAAGGCTGTTCACGAATAACTACTTTGAAAGTCAGTGCAACACACAGGTGAGATGCCCTAAGTATATTTAATTATTTAAGTTAATTTTCATCCTCTTTTCTCAGCAGTCTTAGCAATTTTAATGTGCACTTTTAAGGGAGACTGTTACAAATGTAGAGTCTCTTTTTGCTCTGAATAAAGTGCTGTTTTCCCTCATTTTGAAAATTTTTTTTTCTAGTTTCAGGAAGTGGAAACGGACAGGTTCCTATCTTAGAGAACTCAGATTGGGCTTGGATTTAATTATAGCTAATAACTGAATAATACATGTTAGGAAAGATGTGAAAACGCACGAAGGGGGAAATTGACATGAAACATACGGCCAGGGTGAATAAAACTGCTTTTCTAGTGATTTATTTCAATGATCAAATTGCTCTGTCCCCAGGAACTTAAATCTAAATCACATGAAAAAATTTGGGTGAGTTTTCAGTAAACAATAGATAGGTTTTAATAGGGCAGGCAATGGATTCTGGGACAATTGTTATTTACTGTCATAATTTAAATCTGAAGCAAAGATATATTTCAGTTAGATCAGTTAATATTTCAGATGAACAGCAGATGTTGTTGTTAGGAGAAACAATGTTGTCAAAATAAGAAGCTGGAAGTGCAATATTTGCTTTATAATTTGCTTTTTCATCTATGAGGAACTGCATCAGTATTTTTGCCTAGATACCTTCTTTTGTTGTATGTTTGCATAGCTGCGTCATATGGATAACCAGTCCCTCAAACATCAGTTCTCATTCTCATGCTTTTGCATTTCAGAATAATTAGTTATCAGATCATAGTCCCTCTGTGAGCAACCTTCTACTCTGTAGTCTTCAGTATCATTCCTTCCTGTTACTCCAGTCTTGAGGATCAGCTAGTTCTTTTCTATCATCCCTGAACTGATAATGTTATTCTTTATTAGGCCTTACAAAAGTTTCATTATTACAGTCCTAGTTATTTTGTCCTCAACAATGTTCTTTGGCAATTAAATACATTTTGCTGAAGAACTTTCTTCCGAACCATCATTTCTCTAAATGTGTTCCACAGCCTGGCATATTGATTTCCAATGCGTTACAAAAGGGATCTTTTTCACACATGAGAAGAAATTATAGTTTCATTTTATGTTTCATCAAAGTTCTTTCTACTAGAAAATTTGTAAGGAAGAAATTCAAGCCCCCTTAGCACTGAAGAGATCAGACACAAAATCAAGTAAGTATCTTTCTTGTTTGGATAAATTGTCTACAGATTTTAATACACCACATGTTGAAACAATTGCATGATAGTAGGAAAAACATTAATATTCAGTCACTCATACTTAGGACTTAAAATTTAAATTCATAGAGTGATTTATTCTAACATGTAATAAGCAGACATATCAGAGAGGAAATGAGAAACCAATCTGGTACAGTTACAAGCAGCATAATATTTGAGATATTTTAGAAGGCATCATGCTGCATAAACACTTTTCTATTATATATAAAATATTATATATTATAGAGGATTTTTATAAAAGGTAGCAATTATATCTCACAGCTGGGAGCCATTTCACTGAATAAAAATTTAAGTAAAGTAGCCTTTTGAGTGCACAGATTTTGTGCCTTAGCCCTGCATTTTGAGATTTATCCTGGGGACAACTGCACAATGCTTTTGGATTGCAAAGAAAAAATTGCTTGGTTCCAGAAATTATAGTTAGAGGGGACTTCTTTCCATTCCAAGTGAAATAGCTGGAAAATTAATCAAAGAAGAAATTGTGACTATGTACCTGAATTTGACTGGTAGAGACAAACCAATAAAGACATGAGAAAGGGGGATTGTATTTTCCTAATATGTTACAAGAATCTATCTAGAGAAATTATTTATTACTTCATTGTTAGTTATAATGGTTGTCCTTTAAAATGAGTTATTTTGTTCCTATATTTCATGGCAGGTATTGGATTTGAGTTTGGTTTTTTTTTAATCCGAAGAGGCTATCTTGCTGTTTCCAGAGGTTTTAGAAAAAGGGAACAGGAATCAAAGACAACTATTACAATCCCAAATGCTGGTATTTTCAACCTGAGAAAGAATATTGTGGCATAGATCTGTTTCATTAACATGTTCCAATATTTTCATTCCCCACTGAGTAATAACAATTTAAACACCAAATGATGTCTAATCAACAGCTTTTGTGATTTTCACCAACTAGCTCCCACAAAGCATGATGAAAAATTACTTCTTCTGAAATCAATTTCTTCATACTTTAGAAGCTTCTGCTCTAGTGATAGAAAATTGTACTTTGATAGGCAATAATACCACTTCCATTGGCATTATTTCTCTGAAATTCCACAGATAGAAAAGAATTGCTGGTTCAGGCAAATACCATGCCTCTGATACTGATTGCATAGTACCAATATAATTCAGCATCTGTAGATGTTTTCTCTGATTTCACCTTCATATGGGGTTGTAAAAGTAATTAGTAATTGGAATAAAGTCAGTGGAGTTTTTCTAAAATGACTATAAGTGTTTATATTTGGAAAACACTGGTCTGTAAGTTGTGAGATATAGAAACCTTGTTTCTCCAGTTATTTCAGTAGGGCTATGCCACTTCCATGCTAGCAAAAGTCCGTTTAACTAGTCTGCAGCAGCTGTACCTAAAATTTGTATTATTAGAACAAGCATTTTTTTGTTATTCCAGAATAATTTTCTTAAATTTAACTTGAAAGTTCCTTGTCTTTTTTCAGTTTAACCATTTATTTGTTGCAGACTCCATAGATATTTTTCTTCAGCTGGATTTAAATTCAACCTTGGAGCATTTTCAAAATCAAAGTTCCTTGAAGAGAAAGTGAAATAAATAGTCTCCTCCATAGAAGCTGTTTGCCAGTCTTCACTAAATAAGGTGCAGGAGAATCAGGAGAGGAAATAAAGGAAATGAAATATTGTCGAAAAGCAGCCATCAACAGCAATTGTTGCAAGAAACTATCTGAGGTGAAAGGCTTCTTTGACAAATAGTAGACTTGGCTTGGTTTTCTTAATTAGAGGGTTGTAATTTATTTGTCATTAATTGACCAAATGAAAAGAAAGTGAAGGTGGAATGAATTGATACATTTGGAAATTGGAAAATTACCAAATTACTAAAATAAATGGTAGCATGTCAAAGGTTAAGGCATTTCCACTTCAATAGTGTACAGGAAAGCAGAGGTCACCCTCCTTAAAGAATTTTAAAAATTTAAACCCTTCTGATGGGAAACTTGCCATGTCATAGCTGAAGCCAAGTGATTTCTGAATTTTACCTGGTATTGCATTACCTTTTTCAGCAAAATATTATCATCCAAAGAGAGCTATACACAGTAGGTAGTAATGTGAAAACAATGGGGTAATAGCAATATATAATGTCGTTAAAAATTTCCAGTTTTGTACAGAAATATTATTAAAGCACAAATTTGCAATTTCTATAGACAGAGCTTAGCTACTAGAAAGCCTTCCACGAAGCAGAGTTGTATGAGAACATTTTTGAGGTCAGTTTCTTAAGGAAGTTAGCTGATCAGACTTTATGACTGCTTGTGTCTGTTTTCTTTACACAGTTGTGAATGGTTAGGCCAATTTCAACAAAGCTTTTCAGAGGACTTTATTCTTAAATTGACTTTCTTCCAGCAAATGTAGCATGAAGTTGTCCCTAGGTGGAGGAGAAGCGGCCTTATTGGTGGAAAAGCATGTGGAGATGCGAACAGCAGTAAGCCATCCAAGTGGTGGTGGACTTCAGAACATCTTCAACAGGCAGTGTCTTGAGCTCCTCTTAATTTGCTGGAAAAACGAAGAGTGTGCCATGGACTTAGGTCAAAGGGAAGAGCTCATGACATTGTGGGAGTAGGCCATAAGGATTTGGCAGACATCTGAGATAAGGAAAATTACAAGACTATGAAAGGAAACTACTGTCGCAGAAGGAAATGGGAGATACATTAATTCAGCTTCTGCCGAACAACACAAATTTCTGTCTCCTTTATTTATTTGTTCATTCTGCATTACTAATGCTGGTCTCCATTATGATCTCAAACAAATATCTTTGCCTTTCTATTCCCCATTTTCTCTTATGTGTAATGATAATAACCATCTTTCCATATTTTGGAGAAGCACACAGTTTTTTAAAAAATAATTTTTCTATTAATCTTCAGAAGATCATGACTCCAGGTCAGTCTCATTAAAATAATAGGACAGTATGAAAAGCCAATTTTGGCAAGGATGTGTCATGAAAATTTTATACGGAGAGAATTAACTCCTTTAATGTGTTGCTGAACTAGTGAAAAAGAAAGTCTGATGACAAAAGTGTTTTGGAAAGAATATTGGCAATGGTGGAGAATGGTAAGCCTTTTTAAGAAAGAAAAAATGTACAGTATGATAGGTTTGAGAATGGAGGAGAATGGAATTGGTACTGGCATGAGTGAATTAATTGCATGGTGTATATCAGACATCAAATGTCAATGTGAAACCTTGAATGTTCCAAAAAGCATGTGAATAGTCACACTGATGAATCATTGGTATTACTTTTTGAAAGGACTGGCTTAGACTTTTGGAAGTTTTGACAGTGATTCTTCATTCATCTACTTCTGTTTTGCAAATCACAGCAGTCATGTGTTTCAGACAATTATTTGCAGACTTTGTGTTGATTATTCTTTGGGAATAATCAACAAGGAACTTAATATAGGTAGCTAAGTTAGCCTAGGCTACTTCTCTAGTCCATGGGGAGTGATAACCACTTTCAGAAGGTGATTCAGAGCAATCAGAATCAGCTTCTATCTTCACTGGCTACATTAAATGTTTATACACGAATGGAATAGATATAACCCAGTCAGGATATATCTGGTGGGAGACAGTCACTGTAGTACGGTAACTTATTTGTTGATGCACTAGAATATAACAAGAAGAAAAGTGGTACAGCTGTCAGATCACTTCTTAATATATCTGTTTTCTCATGAAGAGAGGGTGAAGCTGTTGTGCTGATAAAAAGGAACCGAAGTGTTCCTGTGCCAGAGCCATATGAGAAGAAACAATCAGGATCTCACTTCTTCAGATTCTGTCAGGGCTTTCCTACTAGCATCTCATGAACAAAGCTTGTTGAGATATATAGATCTTATTGAAAGCTCTTAGTTCAACACATTATCTACACAGTATATATTCAGTTGATCAGTCTGTTTCTTCTTCATGAAATCTGTTGTTCTATGATACATTTTTCATTAGGCAGCTTCCCCTGAGTCTAACATTAATTATGTACCAGATTCTAAGGGAGAGTCAACAAAACCACCTGATATGAATGAGCACAGCTGAGCATTGACAGGCTACTAAACACTTGGAATCTTTGTACCAGGATTTCCCAACAGAAGGGTAAAATGCAGATGGACTTAGCTTTACCTTCATGGGGCTAAATCTGAAGGCACTTCACTCTACATGGGAGTAGTAGAGTGATCAAGATGCATCAGAATCCAAAGTAATTTCACCTTGGAGCCTGCTGAAAAGGTGCTTTCTTCCTACAAATGAACATTCTTTCCTTGTAGCATGTCAATGTTATCTGTCTTACAGGTGATACTGGATTTTGATTTAGTTTCTTTCTGATATGTTGAGGTGCCAGGAATTAAAATATTAGTGTTAGCTTTGCTTCGGTATTTGCGTCATTGGATGTACCACTTGCAAGCACCTAATTAAGACAAATAAACTGTGCCAAGGATCACCACATTTGCTTTATTCATGATTGCTTGCAGTACAATGGAGGACAGACAACAAAACTTCAGCAAAGGTCAGTGCACAGAATGGCCAATGGGGAATACAACTATATTCATTCAAATGCCCCTCTAGCTGGAAGTATTTTGCTGATAAATAAGCTTGGGAGAAATGAGGATACACACTGATAAGTCAGAAATTGTCCTTGCCAAGCTCAAAGACCCAACTGACTTTAAACATTAGGGAGAGGTGAACGTGTATACAGTCAGCATGCACAGAACCTTTTCTTAATAGTATACCATAAATTAATCACCTAATATTAGCAGATGACTACTAGTCCAAATATGTGACTTCTGATTTAAATTAGCCTCTAATATGAGAGTATATTAGCCTCACCCCAAGTCAATGTGCCAGTGCCAAACCGAGAAGTCTGACATAGTGCCTGCGCCATAAACCATAGTAGGTACCGAACTGTAAACTCTATATGTTCAACAGTGGAGCAGGTATAAATACTTGTAGGCTTTCCACTAGAAGCTGGGAATTTGGCTATGCATAAAAAATCTATTAATCACGGAAGTACACATGAAGGTCTTACTTAGCTATCCCATCTCTGGAATGCATTAATTATGTGAGCATTCAGTCTTCCTGCAATCCCCACCCAGTGTTCTTACGACAGACCACACTGCGCATCAGAGATGATGCAAAGGGAAATGGTGTGTGTGTATGTGTGTGTGTGTGTGTGTGTATATGTCTGCATAGGATGCATGTGGAGACCTGAATATCTGTCATTGTCATACTCAGCAAGGCAAGTGTGCAAGGCAATCCTTATTTCATTCACTGAAAGTATAGAGATGGACTTTATGCACAAAAAGTTTGAAACTAAAAAGTGCTGATGATCAAATCAGGAACAGCCAGCAGTGCTACTGGCTTATGTAATTTGTGCTTCTTTTCTTCAGGAAGTGAATTGAGAAAACAATTGCCGTCTCAGCTGGCTGCACTGTCATGTGGAAATAATGCTGAACCAGTAGCAGCCAGGTCTGGCTTGAAATCAGCTTTTAGTACTGAGTCCTGCTATCCCACTGCTATTCCCTTAACGTCTACAGCTGTTTGATTATAAAATTTAGCCATGTTCCAATAACAAGTTCTCTGAACAGCATGGTGTGGAAAATGAATAGTTAAGTTTTCAACGGATGTCTGTTGATGGGTTATTTTTGTCAGGAGATGAATTGTTTTATTGGGTTCTGCTGTTCTGCTGTGCTCTTAGGCCTCATATCTCATCACTTCATCCTATACTGTTTATTTTCACAGCCATAGATTTGTTAAGTTGAAATACAGGTGCCAACTGCAGTCTGTCATTTTACACATGAATAATTTTTGTGACTGATTTTACCTTATCTGCTAGATCAAGTATCTATCTAGATCACCCATGGTTCTCCATTTTGGCAGAGGGTTGTGCCTCTCTACTGCAGAATAGTTGGGTGTTGGCAATCTGTATGTTGGCAAATCTGTGTGTTGGAAGTAGTCAGGCACTTGCTGAGGTTTCCCGCTCTGACATATGCAACAAGGCTGCTGTATTTCAGTTTAATGGCCGTATTAAAATTAACCCACTTGGGCATAGCCAGGTTTTTGCGAAGAAGGTGTCTCTATAGAAAGAACTTCTAAAAGAGAACCAGATGTTTAATTCTGAGTTATTTCAGCACAGAGCTTATTCTTAGTATTTATTAATAAACAATGGTAATAAAGTACATGCCTTTTAAGACTCAAGCAGCAGTGCACATGTTCAGTATACTGGAGTCACCAGTCTGCAGCACATTAACCTTGCATTCTAAACCCCTAACGCAAAGTGCCCCAGAGGTTTATTGAAAAGCCACTACCGGAGAGATCTTCCTTTTTCTTCAGAACTGCAGATCTTCAGAGCTCAGACACCTGTTCTCAAATAAACACCTAAACAAGAGCACCCTCACGGGAAATCTGTGTTTTAGATAGTTTGTGCAAGTACTAGTGGAAATTAACACATACATTTCTTGACAAATTTTTGAACATTAAAAAAATTATACCAGCAAAAGATATGAATGTTTAGTAGCACTTTTGCTGTATTTCATTGCTCTATAAAACAGCACAAATAAAGACATCCCAGTTTCAATATTTCTTCTCTAATGAATGACAGTGTAGACTTGGGCTCTTCAGGTTGAAAAAAAATTATATGATTTGGGATACAAGAGAATACCATGAAATCAGGAGCATCATAAAGGACAAAAATAGGAAGTGACTGTACATTCCCTTCTAGTACGGAGGTCAAGCAAATGGAGGTCAAGCAAATGAACCTAGCAAACAGCAGGTGAAGACAAAATAAAGGCTATGATTCCTCACACAGCATGCTATTAAGCAGTGGAGCCCATTCACTCCTAAATATTTTGGATGCTAGTACTTTACAGAGTTTAAAAACTGGTTAAACTCATGAAAGAAGAGTTTATTTAAGATTACTAATTAGAAAGACAGCCTCAGTTCAAGAAACTTATTTCTGATGTTTTTGAGTTTCCAAGGAAAATACCATTATATATTTGCTCTATTTTTACTATTTCCTAGACATCTTCTGCCAGCAACAGACATTGGTCTAAACAGAGGAAAAATATATCTATTTTTCTGTTCTGGTGGAAAAACTTTCTAGTCTGGCTAAGTGGTGTGCGGTTTTATTGCCATAGAAGACACTGTGCTTTCTTTACCCTATCTGATGTATACTGAGTGACCTACTTCATTTAGGTTGGTAATTGTTTATGAAGCAGACAGAAGAACTGAAATCCTTCTGATTTCCCGTGCCAGATTGTACCTCTCAATCCAGATGAACAGGACACTTCTGGTGTAGCTAATTCAATGCAGTGCACTACAGACTTACCCAAGCTATTTCTAAATATACTTCCAGGATCCTAATCCTGGTCATAGACTTCAATACAGTTATAACCTAACAAGAATGCAAAATGAACTCTGCCAAGCACCTCCTTTGCTTTCAGTAGTTTAATGACATTAGGTAATGCCCCTTTCCCCTTTTTCATGTTTCATCTTTCCTGTACGTTCATCCTAGCTTCGTATTCGGAGAACACTTGCAATCGCCAGGGAAACAAACAGGTTTCACCTTTTATCTCTCTTGACTGACTGGGCCACTCTTACAGCATTACAATACTTGATTCTAATTGTATGCAAGCACTGATAATTGTAATAGATAAATGCTCTAATCTGAGAGTAATTTACTGTTTATAATATTTGCGTGTATGTGGCTTTCAGTATTATCAGAAGGCTGAACAGAAATTGCACAATAGATGTTAATTAACTCCTGAGAACAACTTTTGTAAACTAATACTCCTTATTCATGTTAGGACAAAAAAAAAAAAGACATAACAGGATTACCTACAGGAAATAAATTACTCAGAGTTTGAAAAAAGACATGGCACCAAAATATGACATATTTTGTGCAGAGAATTCACTAGAAACATCTGAAGAGGAATTCAGTGTGATCATGGTGGCATGGAAAATGAATTAAGTTTGCCTCAATCTGTTGAATAGCCAAGAGACTGAAGAAGAAGTTAGAATGTAGGAGTTAGTCCAGTTGGTGTCAGATGGAGAAGCCACATACTTAATAACATAGAAATAAACCATCACATCATAGATGTCATGTTGGAAGGAGAATATGTGGTGGTTAAAGTGATACTGTTGGCTAGATAGGTCTTTCATTTTCCCATCACAGAAAAAGGAAAAAATTACTTTCAATTTAATTATGTAAATTGCCTCTTCTTTCTCTGTTGTACTTAGAGCAATTATGAATTTGGACAAGTCTTTTATCACATGCTAAATGAAGCACACAGAGCATTCAGAAATTATGTCATGTGCCTGCTTTTTATTAATAATCACTGTTTCATTGGAACTGCTTCTTATCTACAGCACAAAAATGCCAAATAAAAATTTATTTTGATTTATTAAAGAAGTCTTACTAATTTGATTTTAATTATAATTTTTCATTTAAGTGAACTTTTCATTGCTTTTATTAACAAATTCAGGTGGTAAAAATAATTCTTAATAGAAATCCTTTAACAGTATTACATTACATCTTTATTATACCTTAATCACTCGAAAAAGGTACCTGCAAAAAACCATTAAAACCACACATGCATTTATGATGAATAACAGGATTACATTGCTTTGACCCTGCACTTTCATTATAATTTTTTTGTAAGACAAAAATTGCCAACACGAGGGATCTTAGTGCAAATCCAAGTTTATCTACAAAGCATGAAGAAAAAAATACTGGAAAGGATGAGAAAAAACCTGTAAATTAAGACAAATATAAAACTTTTCAATTTTATTTTTCTATTTTCTCTTCATCAGTGGGTTTACAACCTTTTTTTTTACAGCTTTTTCTTCTGAAATGCTTAAAAGACTATTATTCATACAAAGTATTTCTGATATCAAAATCTTTTGTAATGGAAAGGTCATTTCATGTGATAAAATAGCATATTTGAATAACTTGTTAAAAAATAATTCAAGAACATTTTTAGTTACAGGCAAAACTGTATGGGTATGGTGTTCATGAATTCATGCTGACATGTTGCAATATCTTGGGGTGGTATGGTTATTCAATTCCATGGACCCATTTAGAGTTCATGTATAAATGTTACGCGACCTGACATCTAAATCTATTTCTTTGAGGAAGCTGATTCCTTCAGACGTGCTTCACACATGCTTAAGAAACATTGACAACAATGTCAACAGTACAGAGAAATTGAGACATATAATGGCTTGTTCAGTGCTATAATAGAAAATCTGGGGAGGGGTGGGATTGTGTTGTTTATTACAAGTTCAGCATGCTTTGAGTATGTGTGCTGGTTTTGGCTGGGGTAGAATTACATTTTTTCCCAGTGGCTGGTGTGGGTCTATGTTTTGGATTTATGCTGGACACAGGGTTGATAACATAGAAAAGTTTTTGGTTTAGCTGACCAGGGCTTACACAGGGCCAAGGCCTTTACTGCTTTTTATACTGACACACTGGAGACGGAAGTTAGGGGTGCATGAGGGATTGGGAGGAGACACAGTGGGTATCCGGTGGTGGTGTCGGTGGACCGATGCGGCTTTCTTCCCACAGTGTCCCTCGTGGAGACACTTAGGTGGAGCTCTTCCAGCACCCACACGTGCACGCAATCTCACCCCTGCAGGCTGTTGCGAGCAGGCACTCACACACACAGTCTAAGCGTGAACCAGAGACGAAAAGGTGAGAGGGATTCTTTGCATACAATTCCGAGGCGTTTATTGGGTACCGAGAGCCAATGCACTCGAAGGGAACAGAGGCAAAGGACAAAGAACAAAAGCTGGCGCATGGTTTTTATCCTGAGGGGTTCCAGGGGCGGGCAGAGCATCAAAAACCAATAGTCTGAGGGCTAGGGGGTAGAGGCAAGGTTGAGTGACATAACAGGGGCCAATGGGAGAGCAGAGGGGAGAGGAGGGGAGAGGAGGGGAGTTACCAGTTTCTTTCATTTGCTACAGACTTATCATTGACTGCCTTAGACTGGACACCTGACAAACCAGAGATAAAGTGAGACAAATCACATTCAGTGTCTTTTGAGTGATACAGTTCCATATTCACTCTGAGCTTTAGCTTTTCTTCTATATAGTCACGTCTTCACTGTGACCTATTGGGAAATCAGAAATATAGCCTCAGAGCCTATTCACAGTTTGTTTTATAGATTTATTCTCATAAAGTCTAAAGTAACAGAAATACATAATACAGATGGATTTTGTTTTCATTCCTTTACAAGTTAAGGCAGCTCCAGATGTAGAAGTTAGTCCAGTTTCAGGAATCTTAAATAACAGGATTTAATTTCTTTATGTTGGTGCTGCTTGACATTCCTGAAAGAGCAGTTGCGCCGGTGGGATTCACAAAGGTTTTGCTACCAAAATGAGGTCTGACTTATCGGAAAGAAATTTAATGTAGCCCACTGTTTTCAAAAATATGTGAAAATATGCCATAGTGTTGACTGACAGAATGCAACAGTTGCAGTGAAACACCTCAAATGCTGTTTTAAAAGCTGGTTAAATTTAAATGTTCATGTGATTTCTTATCACTTCAGAATTCATTGCTACAGCAAGAAAAATAGGAAGGATATATACTAACTCATCCACAGTACGTAGGGCTAGAATGGGGTCTGTGAGGTGATTATCCTTGTCTCTAGGCAGGATCAACTGTTACAGTGTCTCTTTTGACACGTTTTCAAACCTTTCCTTTAAAAGTACTGAAAATTCTGTGGAGTATACAAATTTCCCCGTTATTAACTATTTTTGCAACCAGACAGTGGTATCCAACATTTAACCAAAACCCTGAAGTATTTCTATTTTTTTCCTTTGATAGTTGGAGCGTAGGCAGAGAATCTAATCTCATCTTCACTTCTGCAGTGAGAGGAATGTGCTCATTTTCTTCTTTTTGTCCTCACACATCAGAATTTTAGTCAGCAACCAAAATCACATTTCTGGAAGTAATACACCATGCAGATCAAAAGAGATGGAGCCTACTTTACAGGAAAAAAATATTATTAGATATGAATATTTGTTCCACACAGAGAATTCCTAGTATTGTTATATGAGGTTATACTTTTTTGCAACACAAAGGCAGAATTGTTAAACCCAGGGCTGCGGTGTGCAAGAAAACGTAGTGGTTAAAAAGACTGAGTTGGTTTCTATTCTGCCATGAGTGACTGGGAGATGCAGGCAGTGGAACAAATGTTTCATGGAATCTTGTGAAAGGCTGAGACAGGAGCTGTGGGAAGGGAAAAAGTTTTGCTGGTGTGATATCAGGGTCTGCACTTCTCTTCCTGAGTTTAGATAGAAGATACTTGTCTCATGGGATAGTAGTGATTATTTTTTTCTTTGACAAATAAAGAACGGAATCATTATCTAATACTTGTTCCAATATAAAATAAATTAAACAAATGAAAAGTCCTTTGGACACATTAAAAGAGCAGAAAAGAACAAAATTAATTAATTTTGGTAAGGAGTTGGTTTTCTGTCAGACACAATGAGATCTGGGACCTTTTGCTTTCCTTTCTTGCACCAGTGAGAGCATAATAGAAATTATTTTCCATTGAAATTGAGTAAAAGAATAGAACTCATTCCATTTTTTGTGTAATCCCACATATTTCTAAGACTTTAAATTAGATGAGTTTAGCAGTTACTGTTTTGGTTTTGTTGGTTTTCAGATTAAGACAAATATTAGCACAATGATATACACTGGACTCCTGATATTTAAAGACAAGATGACTTTTTAGCTAAACTGTCATTATCAAAGTATATAATTACTAATATATATATATGTATATATACAATCATTATTATATGTTATTGAGATGTGTGCCAAGCTTCGTGGTAATGTGTAGCAAATGATGGTTACCAACAACAACAATTAACAGAAGAACCAGACTGGAGGAGTTCAGGAGCACCCTGCCTGGGTGCCTCGTTTGGCATGAGCTGGGATCTGACAGATTCATGAAGCAAATAATTCCCAGTCTTCACACACATGATGAAGCTCATCTCCGTAAATACTTTTCAGACCATATCTGGTGGGTGAGGTAATTACTTGCCTGTGTGGTGACAGCAGTTCCATCCCCAGGAAGACCCAAGCTTTCCAACACATCACAGATTCAAGCCTCCATTGTCTAATATCCAGTGCATCACCATCAGTTTTCCAAAGAGCACTAGGATCACACTGCGCAGAGGCAATTTTTATTTCCCAGAGTAACTAGCAATTAAAATTCAGGGTGATGTTTGTCCACCAGTAGAGGATGGTACAGACAGCTTGGTGTATTTGGGTGCTTGCCAGAAAACAGAGAAGGGAGGAAGAGAATACTAATTTTTTAGAGGATCAGCAGCTTCAGCTGCAGAGCTTGCAGATTTATGCTGGCTAGGCCAATTGATTTGATCAGAGATTGATATCCATCAAAGCTATTACCGAAGAAATAATTAAACAAAAGCAGACAAATCCTACTTGTAGTTTGCGAGGGAAATTGATTGAATTCCCTATTCTGAGCATTATCACTGTACATCCAAAGATAGCTCCTCAGAAATACTTGCAAAAGTGAATGCTACTGTCCCAGGGAAGAACAGAAAATTCTTGAGAGCAGTAAAATCTTTGTAGCAGTGACCTTATGGTTTCTTGGTTTCCATTACCTCCAAATCACCCAGAGCCTCACTGTGCCTTGACTTTGTCTCATCTGCTTTCACTGTTCTCCTGCTTCTCATTTCTTCCTGGGGTGAACAACTGCTTGCAGATCTGGTCTCTCCTCTCAGAGAGAGGGAGAGGAAGGAGTGGAAGAAGGTCTTTCTCAAGAAGGAGACATTCCACTAGGACAGTTGCACTCATGTTTGTGTCCTTAATCTCTCACTATTACGTGCATGATTTTCCACTCAATAGTTTTTCTCTGAGCATTTTTTTCATAAGTTTAAAATTGGTATCATAAAACAGTGATTAGTTTGGATATTTTGAAAGGCTTTCTACTAAACCAAAGTCTGTTTTCAAACTTTAAAATAATTTAAATTGGTTAATTTTAATATACAAACCTTAATTTTAATGTACAAATACATGCATATTTGATATAATCTAAGTTGTTGTCCTAGCAAAACATTTCAGTGCTCCAAAATTAAAATAGTTCCAGCTTTTCCAGTTTTTCATCTCCTGGAGATCAACATTGATGGGGTTTGTCTGAATCTGTGTCTCCTGAAGGTTTTCATGATAGGAAAAATCTGATTTTCAAAATCAAATACGATAATAATTGTCATAGGTTCATCAGTGAACTGCAGTGAAGTGATTTATTCAGATCTCTGCCTCATGTGAGCTTTCACAGTTGGCAAAATCAAATTTCAAGAGTCACATAAAACAGTAAATTAACATAGCTTCATCGATGTTAATGGGAGAACAGTAACATAAACCTTACTAAAATGGCTGTAGTTGTGTTTGTGGAAAGAAGAGACAGGGTAGCATTGGAGACTGAAACCTCTTATAACTGCAGACAGCATGGGAAAAAGAGAGTGCTTAATCTACAAAACTTTTTTTAGTTTGTCTGAAATATATTTTAAAGAGTTGCACTATATTCCAGCTTGAGTTATTTGGCTCCATATAAAAGGCCACAGGTTAAAATACAAGGGCCTATTTCAGCTTTAAATTCCATGAATTTACAAATGTGTGCTGAGGGAGTGTGCTGAGGTCTCTGCACGTGCATGTCCGTAGGAGTACAGGGGCCTTGCTGCATCCACACACACACACACGACATTTCTTCTCATCAGTCACTGTATGCTTTCTTTGCAGTGATTGTGGCAGTGATGATACCTAGCCAGGGTGTAGCTCCACTAAAGGTATTTTTCAAGTGATACCTGTTTGAGCCATCAACAGGTAAGAAGTCATACACAGTGTGAAAAGCGTTCATTGCTGGCATCTCAGAAGATAACACCTCTGTCACGTATTTCTGGGTTTAATTATTGTTTTTTATTTTTAAAAAACAACCTTTCAAGTGTGTGAAATTATTGGAAAAGGTCTTCCTTTGATCTTATTAAAAGTATCAAATAATTTAATTTGAATAATTTTCTTTTACTTAAAAGTTTTAGTTAAGACATTTATATGACCAAAATAAAAGAAAGGTCTGATCTAAAAATGGAAACCAGAATATTCTTGTACTGATAGGTCCATCACAAGCCTGAAGTCCTCAGCTCCATCCTACAACTAAGTTCTTTGCATCTTAGCTGATGATATTATTTATACAGAATATCAGTATTAGAGAAAAAGTGTTAGAGAATGATTTTAACACTCTAACATATGCATTTATCTAAATAAAAGCAGAGAATTATACATTTTTGGAAGCAAAAGAATGACAATGATTGCATGTGATAAAAGACCCCTTCAAATCAGAGGTCTTAGTATGAAGGGTGATAGCTGTCAATTGGGATCATACCCAAACTTGTTAGCTACTCTATTTCCGCAATTTTTTGAGAATTTGTCAACTAAATTGCAGAAATCCTTTTAATTGTAGACTGCCAATCACTCCTGTCCATGATGCAGCTGCCCACAAACAGATAAATCTGTAAAATATCCCTATGAATATGTGACTTGGTGTCCCATACCCGGATGTATTTTGAAGTATTCCCGCCCTTGATTACATGGGCTTGTCATTTTCACTAATTGTAATCTACTGAAACTGCAGGATATTAACAACATTGCTATCAGCTGAAAATGCTGAACGATTTTTTCCTTAAATCATTAACTTTTGGGCAAATTAGAGGCATGCGGCTGGCTTTGTTTTCTGGAAGCTGAAGCAGCCACATGTTTCATTTTCATGACATTTAGCATTTAATAGCCTCACTGTTACTGGTACTAATTTTCTAAATGCCTTTTCTGCTTCTGTTTTGAAAATAAATACATGAAAAATGCTTTGGTACTTCAATTTTCTCTTCTGCTGTTTGGGGAAGATTCCAAAATGATCAGATAAATGATCAATCAGTTAAAAAAAAAGTGAATTCGGGGTTGGATCCAAATGTCCCTATAGTCTATAGGATTCCATTAACTTCTATTACATCTGCCCAGAGATGATAAATCAGTTGGCAAGGTATTAATGGGAAAAACCCTCCTGACAATAAACTAAAAAGGAGGATGATTTGTATAATTTAAACACTAAGGGTCTTAAAATCTTAGGAAAACGGGTATTTTAGTTTTTATCTTCTACTTTTTTTTTTTGCATTTTTTGTGAATTTAAAAGAACTCTTAATGTTATTTGACTCACCCCCCCAGCTTCCTTGTTCTAGTTTACTCATTTGATCTATCAAAGAACATGTTGTCATTCCAGTTGAAATGTAGATATACTAGTATACCTATGTACACACTTTTATGTGTAAGAGAGCAGAACGCTGTATTGACTTTCACACTCGAAAATTCAAGTCATCAAGCAGCAGTGATTTATTCAGATTTTCTTAAGTCAGGCTTATACACACATCAAGGCAAAGGAGACAAGAGAGGCTCAGCTGTTTTGGAAAAGGCTAGCTGTATCACTCTGGCAGGAAGATGCAATATTTAGAGAGGCGCATGGAAGGTTCTCATCAAGTTGTCTTCATGTTGCCTTTTCTTCACTGAAACACTGCTTCTAAGCCCTAATTTAACAGTGTGGTACTCAAGACTTCTCCTTTGCTTTGTTTCTTTTCTGAAGGAAAAAGAACCCACAGGAGGTGGGTTGCACAATAAACATGCATTTATATCTTTGTCATTCAGCTGGAAAGTATGTCTGGAGTATTAATGTTAGCAGCTTTATTTTCCCACTTCTTTGGCAGGTTTGAAACCAAGAAGACCTTCACTTTGTAAATACCCCTCTTTAGAAAAAAAAGCAGGTGTTTCTGTTTCTGTTTCTGTTTCTGTTTCTGTTTCTGTTTCTGTTTCTGTTTCTGTTTCTGTTTCTGTTTCTCTTTACCATAATTAAAATTTTTCAGTGTGGTGATTCAGTTTCAAAAAAGATTGCTTTTTTCTTCCAGAAAGAGCTTAACGTGGGATACATGTGAGAACAAATTAATTTCTGAGCAAAATTTGGCACAAAAAATGAGAAAACTTTAGAATTATTAAAGCAAATCTCACACTTAACAGGCAGAAACTTATTACCTCTGCTGCTACCCAAATTCAGTGATTTGCTGTTTCAGCCACCAGCCATACTATCTAATGCAATTTTATTGGTGACTGAGACAAACCCCAAAGGCTTAGGACATGGGCATGCTTATTACCATTAGGTATTCTGAGAGAAAATTAATAGAACATTTCAGGTAAAATCAGATCTGGGAAGGAGTTTGCCTGTTGGCAGAGTATCCTTTAGAATCATAGAATGATAGAATGGTTAGGGTTGGAAGGGACCTTAAAGATAAGCTTGTTCCCACCCTCCTGCCATGGGCAGGGACGGCTTCCACTAGAGCAGGTATCTCAAAGCCCTGTCCAACCTGGCCTTGAACACTTCCAGGGATGGGGAGTCCACAACCTCTCTGGGCAACCTGTTCCAGAGCCTCACTACCCTCACAGTAAAAACTTTCTCTCTAATATCTAAACTAAACCCAACCTCCTTCAGCTTAAAGCCATTCCCCCTTGTCCTGTCACTACATGCCATTGTGAAAAGTCCCTCTTTAACTCTCTTGCAGGCCCTCTTTAGGTACTGGAAGACTGTTATTAAGTATCCCCGAAGCCTTCTCTTCTCCAGGCTGAACTGCCCCATCTCTCTCAACCTGTTTTCATAGGAGATGTGCTCCAGCCCTGTGGTCAACTTAATGACTCCCCTCTGGACTTGCTCCAACATGCCAACATCTTTCTTGGACTGGGGTTCCCAGTCCTGAACACAATAGTCCAGGTGGGGTCTCACCAGAGCAGAGTAGAGGGAGAGAATCACCTCCCTGGACGTGCTGGCCCCGCTGCTTTTGATACAGCCCAAGATACAGACAGCTTTCTTCACTGCTAGCACGCACTGCTGAGTCATGTCAAGCTTTTCATCTACCAGCAACCCCAAGTCCTTCTCCCCAGGGCTAGTCTCTTTCCATTCTCTGCCCAGCCTAAACTTGTTTTTGGGACTGCCCCAAACCAGGTGCAGGACCTCGCACTTGGCATTGTTGAACTTCATGAGGATGACCTGGGCCCACCTCTCAAACCTGACAAGGTCCTTCTGGGTGTTATTCCTTCCCTCCAGCGTGTTGACTGCATCACACACCTCAGTGTCATCAGTAAATTCACTGAGGGTGCACTGAAACCCACTGCCCATGTCACCAACAAAGATGTTAAAAAGCACCAATCCCAATACCGACCCCTGAGGAACACCACTTGGCACTGCTTTCCATTTGGACACTGCACCACTGGCTTCAACACTTTGAGCATGATCATCCAGCCAATTCTTTATCCACCCAGTAGCCCATTCATCAGATTCACGTCTCTCCATTTTAGAGATATAGATGTCATACGGGACAGTGCCTTTGTACAAGTCCAGGGAGATGATGCCTGTTGCCCTTCCCTCGTCCACCACTGCCGTAACCCTATCGTAGGAGGCCAAGAAATTTGTCAGGCATGATTTAACTTTAGTGATACCATGTTGTCTATTACCAATCACCTCACTATTTTCCATGTGTGTCAGCATAGTTTCCAGGAGGAGCTGCTCCATGATCTTGCCAGACACTGAGGTGAGACTGACTGACCTGTCATTCCCTGGTTCTTCCTTATCTCCGTTTTTAAAAATGGGTATTATGTTTCCCCTTTTCCAGTCAGTGGGAACTCCACCAGATTGCCGTGACTTCTCAAATATGTTGGATAGTGGCATAGCCACTTCCTCGGACAGTTCTTTCAGGACCCATGGTTGTATCTTGTCAGGTCCCACAGACTTGTGCACCTTCAGGTTCCTTAAACGGTTTTGAACTCGGTCTTTTCCTGCAGTGGATAGAGAAGAAAAATGGGACAACTTAGGATTTTCTTAACATGAAACAAGAATCAAGCCAAAGGGAACACAGGGGTCACTATATAAGCAAGAACATATTTTTCCCTTTGAGAATAATCAACTCATCCAAAGAAAAAGGCTTAAAATGGTAAAGAAATTTTATCTAATGAATATTGGTAAAAGAGTTACGTAGTAAAAGTGGTATTTGGAAAGTGCATTTTTTTCGAAACTTTTCCAAAGGAAGCATTACTGAATAAGTTGAATTGCTAAGCTTTTGGACCAGGCAAAATAAAATGTATTCAGAAAATTTTACTCATTTCTATAATAAAAGACAACATTGGAAACAGAAGGAAAGTCCTGAGAAGTATTTATTACATTAAGTAACCCAGTCCTTGAGATCTGAGGACCTCAGAACAATGTGTGGTGTATGTATCACAAACTATGTGCATGCACAGAAATCCATAAATCAAGAAAAAACCCAAAAAGTGCCATGTTATTTCACTGTTTAATTGAATGACTAAGAATTTGGCATTGGGAGGTACACTCTGTTTTGCCCATAGGTGAATAATATGACTTCTTAAATATTTGGCTAATTGGGAATTTCTGGAGAACTTCACTCAGGATAAATGGATTGTATGCAAGCTAGAGATCTAGTGACATTTTCAGGTGTACAAATAATACATGCTTCATATTTTCAATTGTGTTTTTATTTCTTCCTTCTGGAGAACTAAAAGGTGGCAGAAATATCACCTCTTTAAGATGAATCTTTAGCAAATTCTTCTTTTCTGTATGGTTCCTGCCTAGGAACCCTCATAAGGCATGTTATATTTCTTCTTATTTTGTCGATTACCAGCCCCTCACACCTTCACTTTCATCACTATTACTCATGTAATACTTTTAATTTTTTCCTTGGCTTCCAAAATCTTCAATCCCTGGAAAGAAGTGCTGCCAATGGTACGTGACTGAGAGCAGTCAGATGCTGAGTGTCTTAAGTTCAAAGCAGCTTAAATGACCGGTCTTCTCCCTAAGGAGGTAAGTCTCTAATTTCTTACTATACTGAGTGGTGGAAGCAAAGTATTAAGTAAGATAGGAAAGGGGAAAGTGTTTCAGCTGCTCTCCTGAGTGCCTATGTCCTAGCAGATAAAGCCATCTCTCTACAATTGTGTTTACTGAACTTCTGTTATGTTGTCTGAGAGTTTTTGTCATAGAGAATTTGGCATCTAAACAAGAGTACACTAAACAGTAAGTGGCTGTGTATGAAAAACATAGCAGTGTAGTTCTAGAGTTGGGGATTAGTGGGATAAATCTTTGTGGCAATGTACAATTTAGATATGTTCTGTCTTGTGTTCTAAGTAGTGACGCCAAGTGTGGGAATAGCATTTTGCTGATTTTTAGTAGGAGATGTATAAGATCTGTGTAACAACCAGCTGTGGTGGGTCAACCTTGGTTAACAGCCAAACTCAGCTGCTCACTCCTGCCCTCAGGGAGAGAAAATAGGAAGAAAAAGGATGAGAAAGCTCATAGGCTGAGCTAAAGACTGGCAGATTTGTTTTTAATTACCATTGTGAACAAAGATTCAGGGAAAATAAGCTCACAAAAATGTATGATTTCATGATTTGGATAGTGGGAAACAGAGGCAAACATTAAATCAACATCTTTCCTCCCCCTTTCTCAAGCTTAACGTCAGTCCTTCACACCAGTCTCCAGCAGTAATTGTTGGCACACGGTGGTTCTTCACTGCTCTGTCCTTCTCAAACTTTTAGCCTGGTCCAGCATGGGTGCTCCACAGGCTGTAGGGAAATCTCTGTCCTGGTGTAGAGCAGCTCCTGTTCCTCCTCATCTTCTGACCTGGGTGGTCCATCTGCTGCTTCTCACTCTTTTTGTTCTGTCCTCCTCTCTCTCTGGGGCATTTTCAAACCTTCCTTACAGATGCTTTCCTTGAGGCACTGCCATCATGGCTGTGGGGCTCAGCTGTGCCCTGAGGTGCATGCCTTGGAGCCATCTGGAACCAGCCATGTCCAGCCCAGGGCTGCTCCTCACAGAGGTCACCCTGCAGCCCTCGCCACTGCCTGGGCACCTGCATGCTGTGCACCGGCACAGTTAATCACTACAGGAGCTTCTTACACAGACTTTCTGAGCACCCCCTCACTAACTGGTGCAATAGAAATGAGACACTGAGAAAAGCTCCAATTCGCCAAAAGGTTTTAAAATGGACAGAATTGGACTCCAGCTGTGACATGGGTAGAAGTGTGAAACTGAACAGGGACTAAGGGCTGGAGATGGGGTCTGAGGGCTGCACCAGCAAGAGCAGACAGCTCTAGGGCAGGCAGTAACGTCAAACTTCTCTGCCTGGTCTTGCTGGAAATTGACTACTCCTGTTGACTTCAGCAAGATTTTAGCACCTCAGAGAAAAGTGCACAGCCAAACCGCCGAGCGACGCGACTGACACATGGGATGGCTCACCAAATTCTGCACGGCAAAGGACTCTTGAACCCCAGCGCAGAACTGAGCAGCTGCAGTTGTATCACCTTCAGGCTGTAGTCTGGTTCCCACACCAGCTCATCTGCCTTAACCATTGCTGATATAGGCAAGCCATAGTTCCTGTGGAGTGTGGGAGTGGGGAATATCACCATTTTTTGCACTCTCGTTTCCTTGGTGGCCATTTTCCTAATTGTCTGAACTATATACTTGTCATTGGAGATCACAGCTTTGTCTGTACTGGTTGTGCAGCTGTATTATAAATAAGCCCTTTGATGAACACACGTGATTTGGTGTAGATGAAGTCCTACCTCGAATGACTACAGCACCATTTAGCTTTCCATATGCCAGAGTGTAATCAATAAAGTGTGTAAAAAAGCTAGCTAAGTATTGCTAAAAGCCCATTAGGAGTAAGTACAATGCTGAATGGGTAATTTTTCCAGCCTAATTGCATCTTTATAATCAGAAGGTTTCTAAAGCTTGCATATGTAAACCCTTGTCCTGCACTTTTGAATTCACAGAACAACATATCACAGCCACTGAAACAAAGTTTATATGTTTTATTTTCCAAAATGTATAACAACCAGCATAAGATTTTGCAATATTTCAGGCTAATTTGAGTAAAGCCATGCAAACCAGGAATTTTTTTAAAGTTTCCAGGTGAATTTAAAGAGAAAAACGCTTGTGTCTCTGAGAGTGGACCTGTTTCTCCTGTTTTCCCAGCAGTGACTAAGATTAGGAAACAAAATGAAATGACTGATTTTATCACTTATGCAATTATATTATTTGTTTATATTTCCAAAGGTTAATTGAAACATTATGGAAATGAGATCCAGAACAAATTCTTGTCATGTCCCATCTCAGATAGGAAGAACGGATTAAGTTTAACTATAATGAAAAAAAATTATTTTTCCAAAAGAAGGTGAAAAAAAATAAAGGCTTATAGTATATAATTTTTTGTCCTGATTATTTGCATTAGATAAAATCTTGAATTAATTGTTTTTACAGAAAGTTAAAATCTCATTTTTAAGACAGCTTTCACAGTAAAAACCTAGGGCAATAACATTCATAATAATATATACAAAATCACAAATTGGGAAGGAAAAAGTCGCTGGAAATATAAAAAGAGACATGGAAAAAAACCTGAAGGTAATCATTTTACCATTAAAAATTCTCTGTTGGCAGCACTATCTCCAGAGCAGATTTCACAGGGGTCTGTGGGGGCATTCACCATGAACACTCATATCTGTAATGTGATTCTGCAAGGAAAGATCTACTTCTAGAGCAGGAGCTGTTCCTACCTCTTTCTGGTCACCGCTGCCTAAACTGCTTGTTGCAATGGCAGTTTTTGCAGCACACGACCTGTGCAATATCAGAGCACATTAAGACCAAGGATCCAGTTCATGTAAGGCCATGACCAGTACCAACTGGACCCAGCAGTGTAACAACAAAGCTTTCTGAATTGCACTAATCTGTCAAAAAATCAGTTGTCCAAAACTCATGTGGTTCAATTATTTGATTAGAGGTAAGAATGGATGGGCAGGGACAGTGTATGAGGGACAAAGCCAATGCTATCTTGATCGAACCTAAAAATAAAAAAGTGACATATAGTTTTTGGTGTGTTCAGACTCTAAAAGTAGTCACATTGTACAAAGAGCATCATGTTGCTTCAGCAGGAAACTATATAACTAAGGTCACTGCTGTATATTTCCAAGATTCAATGCAAAAGTATAGCAAGGAAACGCAAACAAATAGCAGCTTGCAAAAATGCATCATTATTTACATTGCCAGACATAGACCGGTGAGATGCCAGTTTTCAGTCATGTGCCTTTACATGGATCAAATGCCATCTTGTTTCTTTCTTAGGGCAACAAATCCCTTATTTCTACATAAATGCACAAAAGAAATTTGAGGACAAGCACATCTATTTTCAGTTCTACTGTAAATTATTTATGGTAGTGTGCTGTGAGGAATTCCTTTCATTTCATCTAGTAAAATGAGATACCTGGATTATTTCATGTGTTTATGTTTCATTTATTTTCGATTCTTTGTTTGTTTGGGTTTGGTTTTGGTTTCTTCTTGTTGTTCACTGATCAGAGATAGCATCATATTCATGTAATTACTTAGTGGAAATTTGGGTTGCTTTAGTTTCATGAATGGCATTTCACATCCTAGCTTTTCATCTGGCTTATGCTAATAGCAAATGGTTGGCTGGTATATTTTCCATTTACAAGGTTTTTGCTGCAAGACAATCTGATTTAGCCACAGAAGAGAAGTGGAAGCACTGTAATTATTTCATTAGTTTCTTCAGACCTTCATGTTGGTAAAACAGTGGCTTTCCTAACCTTTGCCATGTGGTTTCACTTTCTCTTCTCACTTTGGGCCTTAGGAAGAGAAGAGCATGTATTTCACCAACAGGCAGGGCAAATAGTCCATGCTTTTACAGCTTCAGCTTGAATAGAAATATTCATCGTTAACATGACTTGTGGAGTCAACTTACTGAGAGTGTATTGAGCTGCTCCGAGTAAGTGTAAGCTTCGGGCTACACTGGTCAATGAAACATAAAAATAGCACCCGTCACAGAGCACATTGTCATGACTTAGTGAGGCTTCTTTCTGTCAGCAATTTGATTGAACGTTAAGAAGAAATGGTTTAGGATTGCAGCTAGTCTTGCAATCTTGCTGATATAAGAGCTACATTCAACCTTTCACTCCTTAGATAAGATTAAATGGAAAACAGACTCACTTCAATGCTGAGCATGTAGGTAAAGAAAAACAAGAGCAAAAGAGGCATGAAAACACACGCACATGCTCACACACACAGTCACATCAATGCTTTGTTAGCATTGCAGCCTTTCCATGAGAAACTGGGCATGAGAAACTTTTACATTTCTATCTTTGTTAAACACAGTTCATTACTGCTTGTTCTGCCGCTGCCCCATGGAAACCTTTCCAGGTACATGAGTGCAAGTCGATCACGTTCTTGCAATGACAAGTACCACTGTAGCTACTGTGGACCTCAGCAGAAAAGATAAAGTGCAAAATGTCAGTGATCACAGGACTCAGTCTCTCTACTGCCCCGGTTTCCTTGTCTTTCTCTTGGAAGTCTTTGAGTGAGTCTTTTCTTCCTTGTTTGGAGGGGGATTAATAGGAAATTGCAGCCCAAATCCATTAGGTCCATTTAGGAAGACACACTGAAAGTAGCGGACAGGAGCTAGGAAAACAAGGAAGAGATGATTAATGTTTCTGGCTTCCAAACTGGGGCCATGAATCTATTCCATGTTCTTTCAGAAAACATCTGTATTTCATTCCCATTAAGTGAGTTATAACAGCACAAATTGCTAGCGTGATCACAAGCCAGGTATCACAGATCAACAGGATTTTAGATAAAAAAGCTCAATGAGAGATCTTGTAGCACAAGATGAGAAATTATTGGCAATTTCACATTTAAATACATCAGTCTTCTCAGTGTTATAGTCCTACTTCTCCCAGAATACTTGCATTTTGGGATAGCTGAATGTAAGCCCCCAAAATTCACACATATATTTTCTGGTTTTTATGTTTCACAGTGACTTTCAGATACATTGAAGAGTTCCAGAAGGACTAATATCTAGTTCATATCTAACTCATATCTATTTTATTAGACTTCAGAAAAATTATCTTTTATTGTGAATAAAGGGATTATAAATGACTGCACCTATTTTCTAACCTTTCACAATCATGAATGTTTTCTCCCTTTTAATTTTGGAGTACTATGTATGTAGTCATATTTTCCATTATATTTTAAAAGCTTTCGAGAACCCATGCTTCAGCACAGATGGAATTGATCTAATTTGCTTCAAAAGCTGAGTTTTGCACTGTGAGATTAACATTGACAAGATTTTAAAAAACAACTATTAGCCAATTATGTGTTTGGGAAAAAGATTGGAGGAATGTTGGCATCTGAAACAAGTTAGTTTTCACGCTACTGATTTTCTGATGACTTTTTCTTTCCCCTGTTGTTCATCTCATATTTAAAAAAAAAAAAAATATCTGTTCCCTGTGACAGTTCTAAACTGAGATGAACTCCAGGGCTCCCTGCATTATAACCCGGGGTGCAGGCTTTATTTATTGACTTCCAGGTCCCATCAAATGGTGGAAAACAGAGCAGTGTGTCACAAATGGTGGTATATTCAGTCCAGTTATATTCTCTGTGGTTTTCTTGCCTGGCTCATGCAAAGGGTAAGTCTTTTTTATCTAAAAACACACTTGAAAATAAAATTGGAAATTAGATCCTTCTGGATCTAATGACTTACTGCTTTTTCACTAAGTCTATGACTGGAAATTTATTTTTCCCCAAATTCTCAGTGCTTCTATGTTTCTCTGTGGGGTGAATCTCAGATTTCTTTAGAAAACAGAGATAAAGTAACTCCCCTGATCAGAGTTCACAGCCAAAGTGTGTCAGACCAAGGTTCTCCTGTGAGGCTTGACATGTCATGGACTGAGTGAATGTGCTTATGTCTTCCACCGCTGACCTTTCTATGTACACACTTGGGCAGAACAGGAAAGTTTCTGAAACATAATTTCAACAAATAGACTTATTCCATTCTTGAACTAAGGTAACTTTCATGAGTAAAATTAACTAAATGCAATATATTGCCACAGGAACCACTATGATTAAAACCAGTATTCTCCTACCAAAATACTTAGTCAGAGATTTTTCAATCAGATCTCTTAAAAACACCCCACAAACACAAAAGCCCCTAAAATTTAATCACAGTGGATGCAAGATTGACAAAGAGAAATTCCTTAAAGGAAGAAAAATGCCAATTACAAATGCATTTTTACTGTTAAAAGGAAACGATTTCTGTGTATTTCTTTTATGGACACAAAAATGAAAATAAAAAAGTCAATTACACTCTTCTTCATGAAGAAGGCAAGTAGGGCACCATGCACTTTCTAGCTCCAATAAATACCAATAAATATTTTACTTATGGGTAAAAAAATTATTACCCCTTGTATTTTACATGCTATCAGAATGCAAAAATTTAGCTTTTTCTTCAGATGCATTTGCAAAGTTCTGTAAAGACACAGCTACATACTTGCAAGTATTTTAAACATGGTTATGTTATTTATGTATTGCAATTATAGCATCCCTGACACCACAGTGTTTTCCAGAGGTGTACCTGATCATCATTCTAAAACCACTAGTAGAACTAGCTGCTGCAACAATTTAATTTGAAAACCTGAAATATAGTCTATTGCTAAAAGCCACTAAATTCATGAAGGGGAAGGGAAAGGGCAAACTTTCAGATTTCTGCAACTCACCCAGCAGCTACAAAATAATTATGTGGGCCATAATTCTAAATCAGAAAAAAAAAAAGGCATAGAAATTAATTATTTTAAAAATATTATCTAGGAATTATGTTTATTTGGCATGTGTATTACTAAATATCACTTCATAATTGTTTGTTTGGAATGTTAATGCTTTGTTGTATTATTTCTATCTGCAGTGTTTGTGAAGTGAACACTGTTTTTTGGCTAATATGTACTCATGTTGATTGCAATATGTTGAAGTGATATTCAAATGTTTATATAGCCTATTATTTATCATCTATCTTTAGAAAACATCAGAAAAATGTTGGCTAAAGAAGAACCTCAGGAGAAATAGGGATAGTAATAATGACTTTGGTAAATTTTCATGCTAATTGTTTTCATAAGAGTAACATAATTTGTTTCCAATTTGTGAAACTTTCAGTGTTGAAATTAGCTGCAGGCTATATTTCTTTTTTTTTTTTTGGCGTAGATCCCTCAAATACCCCCAAAAGGTATACATAAAAAAAAAAATCAAAAATCTCCCCCAAAACCTCATGGAAAACCAGGATGTTTTGTTTATTTCTCTGCCTGAAGAGTAGAAGTAAGACAGGGTAAACAGTGCAAATGGGACAGGAATAAGAACATGGGACTAGAAAAGGCCGGATATGTAAAACAGGTTTTAAGGTAAGGAGGAAAAACAATCATGCTTCTTCCAGGATGTGCTGATTTTGGCTTGGGTAGATTTTGTTTTCTCTGTAGTGGGTAATATGGGACTATGTTTTGGATTTGTTCTGAAAACAATGCTGATAGCTCAGGAATGGTTTAGTTCCTGCTGTGCAGGACTTACACAGCCAAGGCCTTTCTGCCTTTCACCCCACCCCACCAGCGAGGGGGCTGTGTGCACAAGGAGCAGGGAGGGGACACAGCCGGGACAGCTGACCTCAGCTGACCACAGGGATATTCCATAACATAGGGCATCGTGCTCAGCATGTACACCTGGGGGAAGAAGGAAGTGGAGGACATTTGGAGTGATGGCATTCGTTTCCCCAAGCAATGGTTATGCATGACGGCACCCTGTTTTCTTGCAGATGGTTGAATGCCTGCCTGTCCACGGAAAGGAGTGAATGAATTCCTTGCTTTGCTTTGCTTGAAAATGTGCCTTTTTGTTTTATTAAACTGTCTTTATATCAACCCACAAGCTTTGAAAAAAGGTTTTGTGAATTTTTTTGAAAATCTACAAATATGAAAAAAAATTGTACTAATAATTTTTAACTGGATTTTCCTTGGAATTAATCTGAAATATTTCACTCTGAAAAATCCCCATTTTGTTCAAATGGGTTTTTTGAGGATTAGACAAACTAAAGTACAATGCTTAATGAATTTATCCTAATACTAAGCCAATGTTTATACCTGATTTAAAACTTACACAGATTTTCTTGGTAAAAGATTGAACTATTTTGATACATTGTAGAGTATGTGTGATCTAGTGGCTATATTTATGATTACAAGATTTGATAAGCAAGGTGTTATGGTTCCAAATGTAGGTAGAAAAAGAGGTAATTTTGAGGTTTTGGAAATAGTGAAACTTAAAAAAAAGTCTTTTCCCCCATACTATCTTTGTAGATTGTGTTTTATTAATTCTCCCAGTGCAAAAACTACTCACTTATAAAAGAAAATTTCATCACCATGATCATTCCATGATGCAATGGATCTTTTATATTTTAGCTAATTAAGCAGTCAGAGCTTTGAAGGAGACATATTGCAAGTTTCCATATTTTCTGGTAAGTATCTCATATTTCTTTTTTTTTATGTTTGATGAATTTCGTATTTTTTGTGAACTGAATTTTCTGTCTCTAGCATATTCTAACTTGTTAGGTAAAACAAAGTCAGCTGCCCATATAGTAAGTCTACGCAGGATGAAATAGTTTCAGTATTACACTTTTTACTATGGCTTCTTTACAATTCCTATTTCATGTTACCCTTCTTAGGCTGCTTTATCTAACAAACCTCAGCTGCAAAACATGCAGATAAGAAATTCATTCAGAAAATACCAACATCTTTGGAAATGTGTCTGCAACAAAGTTATGATACAAACCATAGTCAAGAGAACAATTTGAATTTTGGCATGCAAAGAATACAAATATATCTCACACTGCCTTTGCAATTCCCACATTCAGTACGAATGCAGAATGTGTCTTTTAAACTGAAGAGGGTTCTCACTCTGAAAGTATTGTCTCATATCTTCAGAGCAAATACTACCAAAAAGAAAAAAGGAAGAACAGTAGGAGAAAAACGTGGTTTAACAGTAGACATATTAAATAGACATTATCAGCTTAAGCAGGAAAAAAAGCGCCTTATATCTGGTCTATACTTTTGTTTAGGACCTACTTTATTAGAATTCATATAATTACCTAAATTCCCCTTATGAGTGCTACTGAAGAAACAAAAATGTCAGTGATGGAAATGCATCATAGCATTTTTTTAACATATTAGAACTGGTGCTCTTGTAGAAGGACATCTGGTGCCTAAGAGGAATTAATTTCTAAAAGGCTGGAGGAAGGGATATTTGCTTCTTTCTTTTTCACTTTGGGAAAGGAACAGGAACTTTTTCACCTCAAAAAAAAAAAAATTCCTTTAAGTAATTTTTTGCCAGGATGGAAATCAGTCAGAGAGAGAACAGCCAAGATGAGCTCCAGAAAGAAAAGAAACAAACAAAACCCCCTGGATTTGTTTAGGGCTTATGTACTGGAAATGCTAAGTACATTCCGCAGTTACTCAATAAAGTATATAAATATTCCATGGAGAGCTTATTTGTGCTCTTGTTCTCTAAATGACATGCATGTCACATAGAGGGCTAGTTTCAAGAAATGTGAGGAATATTGCAAGAGCACTGTCCTGGTGTTTTCAATTCTTTAGCAGAAGGGAGGAAAGCAGCCTATAATAAAATTTGTCAATCCTAAAGAGTATAAAGGTGTTCCTGTTTATGTGTTACAATGATTAAAGTATCCTTTCTATAAGGCTCAGATAGCTGTTTTTAATGCAAGTCACCAAATAAAATATTCATTAAAAAGAAAACTCTTTTAGCAATAATAGTTTGGTTATTAGGGGAAAATTACAGAGAATGTGTGACAATTGTTTTCTAGTTTGAATCCAATTTCTTCACTTAGAGGCTGTCCTAATGGAATGAAACAATTCAAAAGCCACAAAAATTCAGGCAATCATAGCATTAGAAGCTACTATTTGGTAAGCAATTACAAATAAAAGAAAAACTTTAACAACTGCACTCGTTTACTTGTGACTGCTTCTCAGGAATGCACGTGAAGTGCAAACAAATTTCAGCGATCAAAACTGAACCATACAACAGCAAAAAATTTGCTCCAACGAGTTGGTAGCCAAAGACTTTTTGGCTTACTAAAGGGTCAGGAATAGAAGCAAGTACTCCCTCCCTTGCTCTCCTTCTTTTCCTGTCAGACAATTTCAGCCCTATTATGTAATATTTCAGTAAAATTACAGTATGACAAAGTGACCAGACAAAGCACAGGGCAGGTGAGGAAGGGAAGTCGCGTGGAATCCTTTATAAATATCACAATTTTTTGCCTTCACATTTTCTAAAAAGAAGAATATAAGTCTTTGTGCTTAATGGCACTGTGCAACCGACATTTAATTACATCTTATTTCTTCAGTAGAAAGGTTGAATGCTGAGGGCCTCTGCAAATACTGTTTTCTTAAGTTCACAACATGGCCCATAGATACCTGCTATACAAAACAACATGTTTGGGTCAAAAATTAAATTATTTATTTTTCAATAAATTCTTTTCAACTTCTTTCTTACTGATCATGCTGTACAGTCATACTACTGCCTTTCTCAGAAATTACAATGCTTAATGGGAAGAAGGACAGGAAAAAGAAGAGGAGAAAACATGTATATGTCCATTACAAATAAACAAGAAATACCACTACCACTTTAGGTCAATTCTATATATCTAAAAGCATCCTCTTCAAATGACATTTTTCTAGCATTGTATAGACAATGCACAGACAGGGGAAGAAAGCAATTATCCCATGAGGACACTTCTTTTGCATCTTATTTTGTGTCTTGAACAACAAAATAAAGTCAAGAATGTTGAGAAAGTAGCTCTCAAAGCTACTTTCAAAGTGTCTGTGATGTAATGCAATTAATTGCATATCTTTGCGGAGACCATCCAAGTTTTCATAAATGTTTTATCAAGGGGTCTGTCAGATAATAAGTTATTTAATGAAAAAGGACTAAAGATGTTTGAGTAGCAGAGTTAAATACTAGCAACAACATTGTTATTACAGCCATGAGAATTCAGATTCTACTTAAGAGCTCTTTTTAAGGCATTGTGGGACTTCTCCAGCAAGGTCTGGAGAAGGTTAAATAGATTTATTCTATAGGAGTAAGTATGCCTTTTCTCACAAATAATGCTCAACAATGAGCAAAAAAATACCCAGAAGATTTCTCCATTTCTTATAAGTGTCTATGGTCCAAATTTTCCCTCAAAATTTGCTAAATACACAAAAGAAATCAGCCTTTATCAGTGTTTCAATGTGGAAAAAAAATAGTATCAGTACAAAGTCAGTAGTACATGTCTCTAATAACACTTTCTTAGTATGAAATATGATGAAAATGTATCAAATCAATAGCACTAGAAGAGCGCTTGTATTTAATGTCATTAGAGGGGCAAATATCATCACAGTAAATATATATATAAGATTAAAGGAACAGAAATCACTAAAAAAGTTATGAGCTGTCATTTGTCAGTCAGTGCTCTTCTTGAAACATAACAACAGACTCAATGAATGAGATCTTTGTTCTAAGAAAACAAATTCTGCAATAGAAGGTGAAATTTATTATTTTTGTCTTTTTGCTTGAATGTGATAGATTACCTCTAACAACAATTCAGCATCAAAAATTCAGTATTTTTTTAACTGTCTTTAACTGCATTGTCTAGTAAGAAGGCTAAATGGATAAATAAGCTGTATATTTGTGGACTGTTAGATTCCATGTTATGGTCACTGCACACAAACCACGTAATTCTCCCACAAATGTGTGAATATCCCAAAGTGACATTCCCCCTACAGTCATTAAAAGAATTCTTTTTGTTAGACAGTAAAATCATGCAAGATGTAACAGTGCAACACATATTTGGTAATGAAGACACTTCCATAAGGCATAGCAATAACCAGGGCACACAGGCTTTACAATTTTGCTAGCATTGAGTTTTCAAAGGAGTCCGGTACTGGCATGATTTGTTTTATTACTGAAACATAGGAGCAAATAGAGGAATCATTCAAGAAATTACATATAAGAGAGACCAAAAGTTACTGGATTTTTTCAAAGTGCAATAGTAATTACAGGATACTTCAGTGGTATTTGGTGGCAGCAAAATCGAATTGGATTTTCTTGCTATTGCTCAATAAACACTGATGGTGTTATGGTAGGATACATTGTGTGTTGGCATGAAATTTAGGAATGTTGACACGACATAGTCTCTGTCAACTTATTCCTATATCCAGTACTTTCAACTAATGTAATTTCAACATATCGCAAGAAAATCATTGTTTCTAAATAACAGTCATTCATTTAAAGATTGGTTTAAATTTCACATATAAACACATTTATGTACACAAAAAAGGATAAAAGCAAAGAAGAAGGAATAAACAATCAGGGATCTTATTATGTTAATAAGAATGAATACCAAGTAACTGGAAGTTAATACGATATATTTATTCAGCTGTAAAGGCATGGGATAGAGAAACGAGGGGAGAAGAGGAGAGGAGAAGAGAAGGGAGAGGAGGGAAACAGTGAACAATAAGGCGGTTAAGCAGCTAATGAAAGTGAAGCTGGTGTTTGAACAATACTAGGGATTTCTTCATTTCAGTTATCATTCTAACTGAAATCTTTATTAAACAAAAGTTTGGGGCATGATTGGATTTTGTGTAGCATTATGTGCACACACTTGTCTTCCTCAATGAGAACTTTTCTGCTGGGAACAGCAGCACTTCTTTTATGACAATAAAAACTCAGTAAAAACTTGAACTGCTGGCAAACCCTGATAGACCCAAATTCACCCTGCTTAACAACAGACACTGGAGGCACTACCTTCTGGATTTAGCTCTAGCCACATGACATAAAGCTAGGAGGCAATTCAGATTCTGAAGGGATGAGTAACCGATTTGTGATGTTCCTCTCTGATTTACCATGAAGCAAATATACTCTTTTCTAAGTGCTTGAAATAAGAAAAGATCAGATCTGTGCCTGTGTGCTACTTACAGTGAAAAATGGAGCTAAATTAGAATGTCTTCTTCACCCTGAATTTGCACAGTTCTGGGAATAAGGAAAGACAGAAAGAAACTGCAGGAACTCAATAGGCTGTCTTAAAATATTTCACAACATCTGCTGCCACTGATTAAAAAATTGTATCACATAATTATAATTTTTCCACTGGATTTCGTTGTACTGATGATAGCCTGGAAACACGAACTCACTCCAATATCAGGATGCCTGCTTTTAGCTGATAATTTTTTAAAAACAAAACCTATGTTGATGAAAAAATATGACAGCAATTACTTTCCTAAAACTGAAGAGGGATTTGAATAAATGGCCATTTATCTGAAACAAAGATAAGTAGTCTCTGACTCAGAAAACTGCTGAAGAATTACATTTTGCATATAACTTTACTTCCAGAAAGTATGTCATGGGAATACATAATATGTACTTTATTTCTTTTTTCTTGCAATGTGATTTAAGAAGATATGCTAGTCAAACTAAAGGGCAAAATGAACATAACAATGTTCACTAAGATAATAGACATTTATATTTCGTTTGTGGCAAAATTGTTCAGAGACTTATACAGATATATTTTTGCTTCATTTGTCTTGAAATAAATTTCATATATATTTACAAGTGTTTGGAGCCACTTTAGTTCTAGAAAAATGTTTTGACCCAGTTAAGGGGAAGAGAATGAACTCATTGTTCAACAGGCATAAATAACATTACTAATTGGATTCATTTTGCAGATTTAGTCAAAACAGATTCTCTTTATTGGACTGAAGTCAGCGTACTAAATAATAAATTTTTTCATAGTCTTTTTTCTTTTCGCATAGGCTGTGACCCTTGTATATTTAGTTACACCAATCTATCTCTGCATTTATAGAAAACAGGTGTTTCTTTAATAATTTGCTAGACAAATCATTTTTGGGATTAACATAAGAAGGAATCAATTAATGAGTTAATTGCAAAAAACTCCAGCTTTTGATTACCTTGTGCATTTTTAACTTTTCCTTATCCTTCAATTCATTTTTTTTCCAAATGTCCTCTTGATTTCCAGGGTCACTCTCTCAGTTTTCCCATAGTGTATTCCCTGGTAGAATTTTCTTCATCCTCTTTTGATGAAGAAAACCACTCCAAGCTCATAGAGCACATTATCAAGTGTAATGGGAGAGGTCTAATGTTTGTGGACCAAGACTTAGGGTGGACTTCAGACACCTTGAGCAAGATTTAGGTTGAGTCCCAGCACCTACATTTGAAGTCATGTTCACAAAGCAGCTCTTCAATGACAACAGGAAATATCCCTCCACCATGAATGGCTGAGCTCTCCGGATATTAAACTTAGTGCTGTGCATATGCATGATCCACACGAGCCAGCTCCATACATTGCTGGGTGTGCCTGGGAGCATAAAAATTAGTCTGCAATTATTTTACCCAGTAATAATTTTGAAGTATTTTAGATAAAGAGGTTTCTGAAATGGAAACAGACCTTTGTATCAAATAGGTAAGTCTTGTCTATTAATCTCCAGTACCAGTGACTCTTGGGTAGATGCATCTGGAATTGTGCAAAATCAAGAGGAACAAGCAGCTGGCACTCCACCTAGATTATTTTGTAGCTCAGTAGCCCTGAGTGCCCTCCTGGAAAGTAAAAGTTATAAAGCTGAGTCTTTCCAGTTGAAGAGGGTTTCAAAAGAGTGTCATCTTAACCCCCTAGAGACTTCACAATGACTACACAGCTATAAGGGAACTATCATAGTCTTTATCATTTTAAAAGCAAAGTACCTACAGCTGCCTTTTGTCAAGGGCCTTATGAAGATGGCTTAGTTGTACTCAAAACATCTCTGGCAGACAGGAATTGTTAATCAAGTTTCTGGATCCTAAGGAAGTTTTTGTAGGAACAGAGCACTACTCCAGCAGTTTTCCCTGTTTCAAAACTAGGGATGTAGGATACAAAAAATTCTGTGCTTGCACGATAATGCACCTTATGTATGTATAAACCTTAAGCTTTATGGAACCTCTTTGACAGATTGTTTTGGACATCAGAATCTTCTAAAACAATGGTTTGGCTCTGAGCTTGTATTTTACACAGGGATTTTCATGGTTGATTGGCAAGGACTCATTCTGCTTATTGATATTCAGGATTTATCTCTTATAGATTTTAAATAAGAGTCTAGCAATGGGATCTGTAAAGCATATTCATGGTTGTGGCACAGCTCAGGTTTGCATAATAATTAACTGTTCTCAATAGCTAATAACGTTTAAGTGTTATTAAAATATAGCTAGTATTTAGTTGTTACATGGAAGCTAAACTGAATCATCACTTCTTTTTTCACTGTGTTGATAGCTGTGAAAATTTATGATTGTTTTCTGGGGAGGTGGCCTTTAAACTGAGTCCAGATAACTCTTGTCATAATGCAAAGATGATTGAGATTCAATCTCAGTAATTCCCAATTGTAAACACATCTAAACAATAAACAAACTCAAGATAAGGTAATGAAATTCCCAAATATAGCTAAAGGTAAAAAAGATTAATTTAGAGCTAGGGATAGCTAGAGCTAGGGATAGATGTGGAAGAATATCCTGTAGAAGAAACAACATGAACCCAAAGTGCTTCTAGATTCTCACTGTGAAGTTTTTTGTTTCAAAAGATAAAACTTAACCCTCTGGGCATTTAAATAGAATCTCTGGAATTCCTAATTTAAATTACAATGTCACTATGCTGAGAGGCTATTTATAAACTCATCTTTAACATAAAACCTTATATTTTGTTCTCCTTTTTGGTGTGTCTTTACAGATTTTGAGTTTCAAATTTTATTACAATCTATTAGAAGTTTTCCAGTGACATTTAATCAGTTTCAGGACAGATCATAAAGTTTCCATTTTACCTAGTCACCAAAATATAGCTGAAATTTCTGCCTTAGATATCTTTTCTAGACAGAAACAATCAGCAAGATTAATTCAAGTTAAATTAAAAAGAGATTAATTAGTCCATATAAAAATGTTGTGTAGATGCTCATTCAGAATTAAAGCAGCCTCAGTGAAAATTTCACAATAGCTTAAACTAAATTAAATCAAGGTCACCTTAGTTCTTAATAAACAACTATTCCAGCATTTAGCGTGGTTTAACTATGCTTTTTAACCATACACATCGTCTAAATGGGCAGTATTGCTCCATGTCTTCATCTAGAGAAGCTTGATGAGATTTAGTCTCCAAGTAGCTGTTTAAAAATCAACTTCAGAATAATGGAATGACTAACAACAAGTTGCTGGAAGGCCTGCATGTATAGGCTTGGTCCTCACAGTTCTGACCAACATGAAATGTTGAGACATTCCTGTATATCCACAGAACGGAGGCTGTTCTACATGAACTCTCCTGCAAGTAGCCTTAGTTCACAGTTCATCCTGCTCTCGTCCCGAGTTCTTGTACAGGAGTGTGACGAACACCCCGGAAAATCTTAATGAGAATAACCCACGTAGACACCATTCTTGTAAATTAATGAGAACAGAACTTTTACAAGATATTCTGAAACTTCTGAGTGTCAGTTCCTTATAATGATTTTCTAGACATCAGCAGACTTTCTTATGTCCAGAAAACAACAGCATTAATATTAGTGATTAATTGCTGAATTCTGGTGAGAAAATTCTAGTCAGTATAAGTTTATGCAGCTGAATTTTTGGAAGAAACTGCTGAGAGGATACCAGAACCATCATACATCTGAGACACACAGGCTGGGTGGCAAGGAGAGCGGAGAATACAGTATCTGCAGTTCATCACCTGTCTGTAGGTAAGAGCTACCTGCACTGCAGTGATGAAGTTCTTGCCTTCTCTTTTGACTATTGTGCAATATTTTTAGAGTCATTCAACGCTTCTATATTATAGAACACTACCAATGTTTGTGCTTAACGAAACTGAAAAAACTTGATACTTCAGAACAATGAAAAAGATCATATTTTACTACAAAGTCTTCAAATGCCCCAGAACCAAGGAAAAAATGAAGTGGTCTCACTCTCTTTCAAAGTAATGGTACGTGGGAAAAATCTCACACATTGTACTGCTGACAAATTTACATTCCCTTAGCACTGATGAAACCTTCTTCGTAGTCTCTCAAACGGCTGTCATATCAAACCTCACATCAAATAAAACTTTCTGCTTTTTCAGATTTGGAAATCGTCTTTGCTTTGGAAAATATATTACTGGAAAGAAAGTGCAAAACACTAAAACAACCTCACAGTAATAAACCAATCCCCACATGCTTATAAGATATGTAATAAATTCACCCCACGCAGTTGAGGTTTTCATGTGGTGATTACTATGTGCTATTGAATATATATTGATAGTATGATGAAATGGTTGCTCTTTACGCTAGAAAATGTTTGAGGATCTGTATTGTATTTGAGAATGTTTACCATTGCAGAAGTAAATGAAAAATTTAGCTGAAATGTGCTTTTCCTTCCATAAAACTTCTTGCATAATATGTTCATATAAGCAGTGTTCCAACTCTGCTTAATATTAACTTCAGTTTTCACAGAAGTAAAAGTTCTTTAACTAAACAGTAAGTATAACAGTTCCCATGTCAAAGAAAGTTTCAGACCTCTAATAATGGATGAGGGTAGACGCACAAATTATGTAAATCTATTTATGAGACATCTGTTTACAAGGAAGTTTTCATGACTGATTTGGTTTCACTTGACCTTGAGAATAATCCACACTTTTCTCTAATTAAAAAAAAAATACATATGGAAATAGTATCAGTTTCATTAATTCTCACTTTTCATGCTCTTGCAACACAGCCTTTCTTTATTTCTGCCACATTTGCACATCTGTGGGCAGTAAAAACATCAAGCCCTTCAACTAACTGTATTATAAATGCAATATACATTGGTTCCAGAGTTTTCATCCAAGAAGGCAGTTGGAAGGTAATTAGAATAAATATAATCAAATTTTGATCCAGTTAGATTTTCTTTCTCTGGTATTAGCCGTGAAACAAACTAGAACTTGTGCAACTGTACAGCTGTTCATATAAAGGGTATGGTGGATTATCCTCACTAGAGAGTTGAATTTGTGCACTCTTTAAATTTCATTCCAAGAGTCAAAAAAACTGCTTCTGTGTGCTTCCAAAAACATTTGTTATAAGATAGAAATAAAAATGGAGTTCCCAAGAATTCCCTTTTTTTTTCTTTTTCTTTTTTTTGCTGTTGGTAAATTTCAGTCTCGGTACAGGTGTCAACTTTGACATTTAGGAGCAGAAAAAGAAGAGGAAAGCATTCTAATTAATTGCTTGCAGATCTACAGGAGAGTGAAATTTAGTGTCTACTGCACATAGCATCATCATTTATGAAAGTTACAATACTGCTTAAAATTCTGTTCAAATGTAGAGCATTCTAAAATTGCAGCTATATACAGCTTTTAAAATTGCTTATTCTTCTTTATCTGATTACTTTTTAATATCAGGGAAAGGTTGAAGGGTTCTGAGCAAAATCTAAGATCATGGGAATCTACTGTATTCAGCTTTTGAAGGCTGAAAGAAGATTTACTATTTCAAGTTTTAGATTAGCTAAGAATGTGTGAATCCTTTTCTACTTCCATTTATCAGAAAAAAAAAAAATAGTATTCAGTGCACTGGGGAAAATGCTCTGGCTTCATCTGCAAACAGAACAGGGAAAAGTTACCAAGTTCCAATTCAAGTATACATGACCTAGGACTTGGTCTAAACATTTAAATTCTCAATTTGAGCAAATACCCAAAACCAACATCCATAAAAGAGTAACTTTGATGTTCCTCTGGTAACCTTTCATCCATTGTCTGAAAAGTAACTATTCCTTTCAGTGGACAAAGAATGTTTTGAAAATACATACATGGTAAGTTCAGTTTGCAAAGTCAGTTATGAAGAACTGGTTTTGCACAGAGCTGCTTATGATCTGAGAAATGTCCAGTCAGGAATAATTGCTCAGTGATAGTGTACATGTAAATTAAACAATCATAATAATTACTGTAAATGAAAGCCACAGAAACACAGTTTCTGAATGATGTAAATTTTGTAAGAGGGTGGTGTGCAGGAGAAAGTCCAGAGACAGAAAATTTTTAATACATCCTTGTTTATGCTAAATTTGGGATTTTGATGCATAAGAGAATTCTTTCCTCTTATGGAAAAATCTTTGGTTTAATGTACTGGTTATATATTATGATTAGCACTTCCTGATCTATAAAAATTCTGTATTAATAAAATAGCAATAAATTTTTGACAGCATAGATTCTACCTTTTGTATCTGTCAGTTAACAACATCATAATCAAGAGGAGTTAAAGTCTATATCTGACTCCATATTTCTGTGTTTCTCATTTAAGAAAATAAGATGAAAAAAAGCCAAGCTACTCCTTTATGTAAATGTAGTTGCCCTTATAAAACAAAGTGAGCCATGTGTGTAAATACTTTTGTGTAATACACATAGTAACACTCATGTTTGGTCTTAGCAATTCATTTGTATTTTCTCTTCCTTGATAACAGATTGTTCTGCACTTGTTTTATACTAGGTATCTTTTTTATTATTCTATGATTTAATGTTGCTACACATGGATAAATAGATATTTCTAAATAAATAGATACAAATAACTGCACATATATTACACATTTTATATCATGTATATAGGACTCTAAATCATTCTACTTGTGGTAAATAGGTGAAAAAAGCATTTACAACAAAATAGTCTGGATGATTAGAAGTGAAATACTTTCCTCAGTAGGTTAAGACTACAAAGTTGCACTAGGAGGAGGCACATTCACATGTAGTTCGTATTTACTGTGTAAACCAGTTAGAGGCCAGGTGAGAATAAAGACTTTGATCCTTGTCTGTCATGAAATAGTGAAGTTCCACTAAAATCATAGCTATTAATTTATACTAGTCAAGAATCTGGAACATGTATTTCCTTTCACTGTAAACTAGTAAAAACATGATTACATAATGGAGGGAGATTTTTCTCTTGAGATGCCCTGTCTTTATTGGTCATTTTTGCTGGAGTGGAGTTGGGGCAGACTGTGATGGGAGACAATATTTATTAATGTGAGAGAAAATAAATGGAACATGTTTCTCCCCATGGGACTTCGTTACAGAAAAGATTTTCTGTGAGGGCAATATGTTTGTTTTAAATACTGCACTATCTAATTAATTACAGACCTCTTGTTCTATAAAGTAATCAGATGAATATATGTTTAAAAATTTATGAAGGTGGTAAAGCAATACTATTTCAGCAATTCATTCTTCACAGGAACAAGATTTATGGATTTGATTATTTGATTTACCTGGCTTGTCTCACATCTTTTCCTATAGACTTGAATTAGAAAAATGAAAATATTGTGTGATCTCCCTTACAAGAAAAACCCCCAGAACCAAACCAAGCAAAACCAAACAACAAGCGACAGCTTTCCTGAAACCTTTACAATAAAGGAAAATCATGTACCTGATGTCAGGTTTTGATGTCGTGGATCTTCTTTTACTGATGAGACAGATTAAAAAAACATAGATAATAAATTAATCTACAGTTTCAGGTCAAAATACTGAAATAAATTTCAATAAGAAACATTTATGTTTCTTGGAATCATCTCTCGGATAGGAATTTCTATAAACCAGATTTTTTTTTAAGCCTGACTCTCCTAGTTAATCATTTAAACAGATAAATTTTCTGTCCAGTAAAACCATATAAGCAAACTGCTTCTAGATAGTAGTTTAATGAACTTGCACCAGTGCCACTTTTATCCTTTGAGGTTCAGGATTTCAGTATAGAAATTTTACATGGAAGTCACTGCATTTAACCAATGTAGAGAGGATATTTATGTCTTCGAACACTTAATAAAATACTGTAATTTATTGCTATTAATTATCTTTAGAGGTATAGCAGAAATCATTTGTCCTTCTGCATATTACTGTGAGGAAACAATCAAGGCAGTGCTGTGTCCAAGAGGTTAGCCAGAATATGGGTGATCATGAAGTCTGTCTTGTCTAGAAAAAAAAAAAGCTTCTTATTATTATCTGTATAGATATTTTACAGCATGAAGCTGGTGACCTAAGGCATCAGACAAGCTATGGAGATGAACTTTGCACTACCTCGGTAGGGAGCACAAGAGCAGACTGAGTGGGAACTGCTAATCCTCAGCTCCAGTGCTGGGGGCTGGACAGGTCACTGCTGTGCCAGCCAGGGAGGGTCACAGGAAGGGCACCGCTGCAGCCAGATTGGATGCCCTGTTGTAATCCTTGATACTCACATGCAAAGGAGGCATCAGACACTCAATTACTGGGGATTTATGTACAATTTCATCATTTTGGCTTACTTGCATGTATGTAAAAAGACTAACAAAGCTCTTTCCAATCCCATAAAGGTCCCCAAACCAGAATGTTTTCATTTTTATTGCTGTTCGCAGAGATTTTCATCCCTTTATTACCTTTAGTTTTTTCCTCTTTCAGCTGTTTCTTTTCAGTTGTTTTTTCTACAAAGAAAAGGTAACACAGTTAAAGTTCGGTAAACTGACTGCTGAATAGATTTTACCTGGAGTTTCCAAGTAAAATTATTTGGAAATTAACACAGATATTTTAGGGGTTGCGTCAAACAACAATACATGCAAATTTGCAAACTCATGCTATTTTTATTGTGATCTTCTACATCTATATGAACACATGGAGTAAATTCCTACCTTCTTTTTCCTTAGTTGTCTTTGGTTTTTTTGTGGCTAAAAAGATTTGCAAAGAAATATCATTAAGTGGCAGGCATCAGAAATACAGTGTTTTTACAATAAGTACGTTGCACAAAGATTCTCTCCCTGGTAATTTCCCTGGAAGAATTACTGTGGTAAATGTATCTCATGGCATGTCTACAATGTCCGGTAATATTTCAACAGTGCCTGCTACCCTTAGTGGCAGTAGCAGTTGTGGGCTTTGTGTAGAGTTGTTGGAAATTGATTGAATATTGCTGGTTGCAGAGTAGTTTAGAAAATCCTGATAAAGACTTTAGGTACTTAAATTCTGTAATTTCCTAACTACTGCCAGATTTACCTATTAATTTGGGGCCAAAATACACTAGGGAAGGCCACTGCCTATTGCTTGCTTCTTACTCTCTTTCCCAGAGCAATCTCAAACATCTGAAAGAAATAAACAAACAAAAATCCAAGGATACGGAGCTAGATAGACCCTTAGAACTGACAAATGTGACCATTCGGAAGTTCCGCATCAATAGATTGTGATTTATTTTATTTAGGATTTTTTTTTTCCTAATCTACATTCACTTAGAGCATGTGCTGTTTTCTTTTCAGCATCCTTTTTCCCCAGCTGCAAATGCATTTGGTCTGTGACTCCGTTCAGCAAGGCAGATTGAAATTAAGCAAAGTGTGTAGCTTCAGGCATCTGAGCCCGTTTCAGTAGTCCCTGTTGACTACAGCAGACAAATAGCTGGCTGCCTTCAAATGGTTCATTCGCACTTTGCATGGTCCAACCAGTTGTAATAATGCTTTCTTCAGTGTCTTCTGGCACGTGTGTTACCTGATTTACACCAGCTGTCTTGGTGAGGACCACCTGTATCTAGCTCACCAAAACACGCTGCAGAAGGTGAGCAGTGAAAACCACATAATGAGCTGATCAGAAGGGCCTGTGGCAGAGACCTGGGTAGCTGCAGTGCTGTCAGTTCACCTATTCTGCTTTACATTATCACTGTTCCTTGCTGATTAGCAACGTGCATTAACCGACACTGGTACTTTCATTAGTTCTTTCCATAAGGCATACTAGAAAAATGTAATATTTACCTGGTGTTGGGATTTCAGCTGTTGGCTCTCCAGGAAAATAACCAGTAATGAAGAGGAAGGGGGTGGGGAAGGGAAGGAAAAGAACAAGTTTCAGTACCATGTTTTTTCAGGGCAACCAACCATTTAAATAGATCTTCTCTTTCATCTGCAACTTTTCTGCAGGATATTAATTTACAAACAAATATGCCTTAACAATGGGCGTGTACGTAGAATTTCACACTGAAAGCTAAGAGTCTCACTCTTTGAAGTACTATAATCCAGCATGCAATGATTCCTGCAAATGCAAACACTGTGCCAATCAAAGCTTCCCAGCAAGCAAATATTTAAACAGACTTATTTTGAAGTGTGCCTTCACAGTTATAGCTAACTATTGTGTTTTCCAAAAAATGTATTCATTTTAATTGTTACCTCTCTTTTCTTATCATCCACACGTCCCAACCAAAGACTGACACTGACCTTGAATAGCTGGCATTGACCCGTCTAAACGTTTCTCCCACATTAGTAGTTTGCCTTGCCTTTTAAGAGTAAAATCTCTTAAGAAATTTTGACTAAATCTTTGCACACCACCTAGCACAAGAGAAGTGTACATTCCTGTGCTATTATAATACCCAAAATAATTCGTGAAAATTGGTCAGTCTAATGGATAGAAATTCTCTTGTGTAAACCGTCATCACTCTTTTTCAATCAAAGAAATTAATTAAATTGTCATTTTGAATCCAAGAATTCTTTACCCATCGCTACTTCATTAGTCCCAGTTTTATGTAAGAATACAGTTTGAAAAAAAAAGAATGACCTCACTACCCAAGAAAAACCTCATTTCCTAGAACATAGAGCAGGACAAAAAAGGAATAAGATCACAAAACATTTCAGGGTATTCCTTTGACTGAGTTATATCTGTACTTTCTTCCTGCTGAGTTTTGGCTTCAGATGAACATGAGCTCACACCAAGGTGAAAATGTTTCAGTCAATGCTTTTTCAACAGGAAGACTGAGCAATTAAGCATCATTTTCCCTAACACATCCCAGGAAACTTTCACTCAAGTCTCGGCCCATAAGGAGACCTGTAAATGTCAGTGCTCAATGCTTAGGCACCACAGGCATTCAGCAAAGGCCAGTTTTACTGCTATTAAATGCTAACATGCTAAAGTCCTTTAATATTTACCTTTTTGCCTATAATCTTGCTCATAGCTTCTGGAAGCTGATAAATTACTGCACTGTGACCCATGGAATAATTAATATGTTTTTTCAGTTTCAGAAGAAGAAAACCAAGATTTTTTCTGAGGTACTAAGTCTAGGAGAGGGGTTCATGCTCTCACTTTGTAATTGAGAGAGTGTCTCTCTGAGGGATCTGGATGGGCCCAGATGGGCATGTACCCTAATTTAGGATTAATTGATTTTGTTAGACAGTCAGGTATGGGAAGATTCTTGACCTGAAAGGCAGTTGATTTGACCCTCTGTTATATGAAATGTAAGGGCCATTTTCTCTTCTCAATGCATCAACAAACTTCCACTTACTCTGAGAACGCTGGGAAACATATTACCCCTATCATGGAGCTTTCATTATGGAACTAAACGGGAATATAGTTTGCCAATTCTTAGAGTATTTTTAAAATATCAGCCTGCATGTTCTTCTTCTTGACTGCAAACTGCAGTTTGGTATTCCTGCATGTGTAAGATATGCCACCAGCTTTGTTTTCTGATGAAGGTAGTGCCTCACAATTTGTGAGTCTTTAGTCAGTATGCAGGGAGTAAATTCTATTTCATTACACATTCAAGTTTGATGTACCTTGTACACTAAAACAGAAATAGTGAATAATAAGATGATTTGCTAATTGCTTTTAAAATTGAGTGAGTGGCTGTGCGGTGGCCTGCCAGGTTAGATCATGGCAGCAAATTACTACTGTAAAATTGTATGTGTCGTTAATTTGGGTAGTTTTGTCTTTCTGTTTATACCTCTATTCCCTAATGATCCAATCTCTTTACTGACTTAAACCCAATTTGCTTTTACAGTAAGACTGAACAAGATACAATGTGTGAATGAATTCAGCCCAGGATAAATCTATTAATGTATTTTACATTCCTACTGGACCTGAACTCCAAAATCAGTGGGTATTTTGTGCCCATTACTACATCTCATACTGAATTACACAATAGCTATATTCATGTTATGGCAACTACACTGTACACCTGGCTAAGAAATATATGAAGCAAAGCTATAAAGATCTCTATAAATAAAGAAGGCAGTGATCCAACTAAGTGTTCTCCTTTAAGTGGAGAAAATAAATTTAAAATAGATAGCTCTGGTGTTTAAAATCTTAATCTAGATTTATTCAAGGATGATTTGCTCAAAATGGGCAGTGTATAGAGAATTACTTTTTAAAATGACTATAGGTCTGCTTGTTACTGTTTGTCCTTCTTTTTATTTTATTTTTTTTCCTTTTTCTAAAGGCACTGTTAACCTTTATAATAATTTCAAGTAGCAGAATATAAGTTCAAGAATGTGGTACAAACATCCCTCTGCAAAGGTCACAGGAAAATATCCCGGCTATTCCTTATATTCACAATATACCAGGGTAATATAGCTCTTGAATAAAAAGCATTGTAGACAGTGACTTTGGGTTAAAAGTGATTAAAGAATAACGTATTAGTCACTTAAATCTGTGATGGTCCTCTAAGAGTAGTGAGCGCCATCAGATAAATCAGTGCAGAAGACACTAAATGTCAGTGAACAGATCCAGTGAAAACAAGACTGAACAAAACTGAATAATAGAATCAAATAGAGCAAAATTTTCTTAAAATACTAGCAAAAATGGAAATAAATCCATGGATAGCTTCACAGGAAGTAATAATTTTACAATAAAAACTCAAAAACTGAACATTGAAGTTCAGGGCTGCAGCAGATCCTTCAGTGTAGGCACATTTCAGATGCCTTGTGTTCACACTTTGTCTTTGCGTCTGGGGTTCAGGGTAACACTGTTTTCCTACAGGTGATTAAGAGCAGGTGTTCATCTTCTCTAACGTTAAGCACCTAGCACAGGTGACTGGTTTAGGAAGTTTATGGGAATCAGTTTGCTTTGCTTTGTCGTCAGCTTACTTTTTGTCAGAATAATGCATGGTTTGGTCTTGATGTGCCAGGCACAACACCAAAAAGAAAACACAGATCCTGTGCTAAAGAGACAGCAACCAATTAATCTGTGAAGGTCCATGCTTCAGCATTCTCACAATTCAAAGCATGCAGTGCAAACACTGTCCTGATTCTTGTCTGACCATGCTTTGCAGTATGTAGTGTGTAACAACTTGCCACAATAAGCTTAGATCCCAGTCTTTTTCTGTTTAGAAATCTTCCTTAAAAATGACCTTAAAAAGGACATTATCCAATGACTTCAGTGGAAGTTTTTGCAATGTGACAAATTCCCCTTGAATCCTCCTTAAAACGAATCTAAATTGGAAATACTCCTTTCTCTTCTTTAATTTTATTTAGGTGTTTTATTAAAAAAAGCTTTCATTGGAACAAGGCCAACAACATGCTTAGTGAATTAATGATGTAAGTAATTTCCAAATGGTATAAGAAGTAAGGAAAAGGTTGTCTAATTCAGTTATGCTATATGCTGTTTTCTTATTTTCAATAAACAATATATTTGCCTAAATATAAATTATACATCTACACTCATCTAAAACAACCAGAATATCAGGTTTGCTACCAGCGTAATTTACTTTATTTTCTGGGAAGTAAAAATTGCAAACAGAATTTAAATCTTGCAGCTTCACAATATTACATTATAAGTGTGCTTGGCTTTGTTGTGTTTGGCTGTTAGTAAGCAGACGGAATAAAAGAGTACCTGTAGTATAAGCAAGAAAATAGCATTATCTAACATGACAAATTTGCAAAAATGCAAATTGAGAGAACATGCATCTGAAAAGAAGGTTTATATTTCATAAGAAACAGGTCATGACACGTACTTGCAGTGTTTTTCGGTTTGACTGGGAAGTAAAAAAAGGGAAGAAAAATGGTCAAAACAGTCAGGTTCAGCATAATATTGTTATGGCAGAGAATGGCTTTATTTGTTCTATATGTTTCCGCATATCAAAACATATATTTAGTAATCTCACAGTAATTAATAACAACCTAATAATGAATTATAGTAGTAGGGATGTTCTCATTTACAGATGATAATTGTTTTTGCTAGAGTTAAGGATTACTAATATTAACAATAAATATTTTAATTCTTCACTTATTTCCTTTTATGAAGAAGCATGAAGCAGATATTTTTTAAACACATGATGATATTCCACAGTGAAACTGAACAATGCTCCTTCCCATACCAGCATCAATTTTGCTCTGTCTTGTACGAGTGAGACTGTGCATGAGCTATGATATCAGAGACATTTACCACAGATGATGGATAGTGCCAGATTAAGATCTGAATGATGGATCATATGATACTTGCAATGGATGAAAATTAAAGTATTGCTCATTCTGAGAGGCTAACTCTTTTGTGGAGTCCAAACAAAAGGCAGATCCCCACAAATAATTAGCAAATGAAGCCATTTAAAAGAAGCAGTTTCAGAAAGCAGTTCAATTTCTTTGCTGGCATATGCCTTTGACATCAGTGGAATTACAGCAGCAGAAATTTGACCGTTGATATATACATACATCTATATTTTAAAATGACGACCAGCATTACAAGTATGTACTGCGTAGTTTAGTTTGTGGTATGGCATGTCAGGGCCATTCTATACATCAAAATCGATCACAGGGCCATGGTTTTGACATTTGTCGTATGCAATTGTATTTCACTGTTTCTTTAAATAACATTTTCAAAAGTAAATGTAGGAGTGCTTACCTGGTTTTGTAAGGTGAACATCTTTTTCATGTCTGACTGCTTCATGCTCTAGAAAGAAAACAACAGCATAACAAAATTGCCATAATGTTTCTAACTTAAATTTTGTATGGGTGTTTTGGCTTTTGTTTTGTTTTTTGGGGTTTTTTTTAAGTAACAAAGACTGCATGTATGTTTTTCAGGATTAAGCAGTCAGTTTCTCTTGTTTCGTGCAGTTATTTTGTAAAAGAAACCCACAGGTGAATGGTTATTAACAGATTATCTACTGAGGGATCTGCCACAAAATAGCAAAATTCATTAGTACTGCACATAGCTCCACAAATATAGCTACTATAAATGCTGCTAAGAGTCATGCATGTGTCTTAGGGAAGAAGTAAGTTAATAGGGTCTCCTCTAATTTCTTAAATGTAATTTTTATCTATTTTCCATTTTTATTATTTTAAAGGAGAGTATAGAGTAAATTCAGCAACCATTCCCTCAGTCTCTTTTCTTGATTCAGATATACTTGAGCTGAGTTCCCAAAGTCTTGAACACATACTATTACATATTAATAAATTATATTTACGTGCAGAAAATGAATCTCATCTCCATATGCCCCCTTCCCCTACCCCTCCTCCCATCCTTCTACTTCATAATTATTATTGAAAAAATTATAATTTATGTTATGTTGCTGGAAATAGAAAACATGAAGAAGCTTTTTTTTTTTCAAATAGGTCTAGCAAACAAAAGTCAGACTTCGAAAAAAAACACCCCACAGATCTCATAGCACAGTGCAATGGAAATTGGGGCCAAAATACATTTCAGGGCTGAGGGATCAATGGACAGCTCTGCTGGCCCTGTTTCCAGGTGAGGTTTTCCACAGCTTAAGGACTGTGCATCACTTTCCTTTTGAGAAATGAGGACCCAAAAGCATGCTGTAAAGTGCTGAAAATGTGAATGGCCTCTGAAAAAACAGCAATATGCCTCAGCCTTTCTTCTACTCAGATGAATAATTGAACTCCTAGTAACTGTGATTTCAGGTGGAGAGACAGGTTGAGAAATGCCAAGATGAAGACATCATAGGGAATTTCAAATGGGAAACATTTTTATGAAGCATGAATGAAAACTTGGTTCAGTGAAGAGTGATACATTTCCCATATCTGGACTTTTTTGATCAATAAATTATATGGGGAATTAATTGACATTTTTAATAATTATTTTTGTAGTTTACTTTGCATTCTGCAGGTGTGAAAGATATAGAAAATCAACAAGCAGGCTGTGTGGTAAGTTAAGGTACGGACTCTTTCTTGAGTTCTTTTTGACTGAGAAGAATCCAGGATGCAGTTATATTAAAATAATTTCTATTTTTCTCTTTTTAACTTAGCAGGAGCATTTATTGAACCCAAGTAATTTTTAATAGTGATTTTTAAAAGAATTGTAACTCCTATATGAATTTTTGTTGTTGGGGCTTTTGATATGGGAAGCGTAGAACGAACTCACTTGTGCACTGAAGCAATTCGTTATGTCAAATGGACTTTTAAATAGCAATGACAAGACAGTACGTTAAATGAAAGAAATGCAAGACATGGTGATAAAGACACTATAATTTTGAGCAAAACTAGAAATTGCCAAGGGCGTGTTTCCTTATATAAAAGTAAAAAAAGACACACTTATCCAGCAATTTTACAGGAATTTTTCTGATTAAGGCAGGAATCACATACTTGCTGGCTTTGCCTGGGCTACAGAAGACAGAAGAGGTTAAACTGTAATAGTTAGATACAGAAAGAAGAGAAAATGTACTCTTTTTTTCCCCCTTTCTTCTTAACATTCAAACATTTTATTGGACTCAGTTCTCACTTGTTCTTAGCTTCCCCTACTTGTGCAAGGATGCACAGCATTCAAACCCATGAAGTTTAGACAGCTTTGTGTTGACTGCCAGTGATGATGAGAATGTTCTAATTCCTTGGCTGACTCTTCACAGCTTCTAGAACACTCATTATTTCTTGTTTTTTCCTGTTAGCATCACATTACAAAAACTATAAGGTCTAAATCACAGATAAGACCCAAAGATTTAGAGTTTAGTCCCAAAAACATTTTGTCCATGAGATAACTCTGATCCAAAGTCCTAATCCATCTGGTGATTTATCCTCATATTCGGCATCCTTTCAGAGGTCTGATTTACAGCTACGCCCCGTTTCATTAGTGCAGCTCTGCCTAATGAGAGGCTGGAACAAGCAGCTAAGTAGCTGAAAGGCCTTGACCTGTCTTCATCATTGGAAAGACAATTCTTAGTAGAACAGTGTCTGCTGGTTTTGCTCTAAGTGTTACCAGTTACACATTTCAAAATATTGTAAAAATTATTGCAATGCAAATATACTACACTAGATGAGTGCTGAATAGTGTTTAACACCGCCTGCCCCCCTGCATAAATCAAGAGAGAATCACTTATTCTTACCTGACTTCTCAGTTGGAGTTGCCTTTTGTTGTTTAATTTTCTCCTCTGTATTGTGAAAGCAGCATTAAAATCACAATGTGTTAGCATAGGTTCATATAATTGGAAAAATATTTCTATAGGTGATATTATGTATATGGTTCACAATGACCAAATAAATGCATGTCTTTAGCATCACTATCCCCTTGTGGCACTATAAAACAGCATGCATGCATTATGAGTTCTGACGGCATGGTGAGTTCACACTCAGGGAAAAAGTAAATTACTGTGCCTAATGTCTCAGCTGCCAGAAAACAGCTGCATACCCTTCAGTGTCTTTCAGGAAGGCACTCAGGTGGAAACCATCCTACTCCTGTATCCATTACATCACCTCCCTGAGTGTCTAAGTCCAACAGCTTGCTATTAAACAACACTAAGAACTTCTGTTTAGATACTGCCTAACCACGAACATGACTGGAGGTATCCACATTTGTCTACACTCTGAAGATGAGAAAGGTATGGAGACACCCAAGCACGTAATAGCTCACAGAGGGACACATGGGACAGTCTGAATGCCAGTCCATACCACCCGCTACTGGACAAGTCTACATAGACCTAGCTGGATATCTGTCACAAGACCTTGGGGCAGCCTCAAACTTGTGCTAATCTCATGGGGAAAGCTGCCCAAGTCCACGTGCTCTTGAGCTGCCTGTGGGTTTGCTCAGACAATTCTCAGATGATGTGGACCCATGTGGACATCAGCCAACAGACCTGAACTGCCTCTTCTCCAAGCAGGTTGGTGGGACTATACCTTCTAATCAAGTGGGGTTTGTTTTACCTTCCCAGTGTCCCAATCAGGTGGAAACTGGGATGTTTGTGTTCAGATTTCTACTCTGAACAGTTTCGTTGATTTTAAATTCACCCTACCTCATCCTTTTATAGTTCTACTCCATTTTATGTCTCTTTCCATGACTGAATTCAAGCCTCTCTCCTAACCTCTACCTTTCAACATTCACATACATTACTAAATTCTTTTAAAATATGCTTAAGACGCATTCAGACTGTATTTGCCCTTCCTCTTGCTGAAAGCAGTTTGCAGCCACCTGTCTCTGGTCCCTTCCTTTCCCCTAAGACCTCTGGAAGGCATCAGATTGAAGATGACAATGGCTGGGCGGAGATCAGGTTGTGCAGATATGTCTTTGTCTCCTCGTCTTGTTTGTTTTGTCTGTTTTGGGAAGAAAATCAGTACTGATAGGGTCAAATATAGGGAGGAATATAGCTCTATGGTTACTGATATTTTCTATTATTTGGAAATTAAATATAGCTTTGCATTGCTATGCTTTTCAGTTGTTGTCTGGTAGGTGGCAATTTAGTTTTTCTAAGTTTGTACTAAGTTTAGTGCTTTTTTATCCCCCTTACTCAGCTGTTGTTACTGTCAGCTTCTTAGGAAAGCTGAAAAAAAAAATCTCATCTCCATATTGTGAATGCGTATGAAGCTAGAAACGTTTTATAGCACAACCAGCAGCTTGAAGATGCAACTTATTGAGAGAAAGTGTCTTTTTTTCTGCTGTTAGAAGAACTTTAACATATAACAATGCATTTCACTAGTTTAGATTGGGACATTAAATTTTCTATGTACTGATACAGAAAAAACCCAGTGTGCTGACTTTAAACAAAGGCCCTGTAATATGAACTGGATTAATGACAAGTAAAAATCAAATGGTTTCTCTTTCTTTGGATATTATCCTAATACTTTTGAACACTAAATAAGATATTTTTCTTTTTCCTAATTCTGTTGAGAATGTACAGCAATGTTTGCTTTGTAACTCTGGGATAAGTTTGTGAGGAAATAAGTAAGAAAATAAGTTTGTGAGTGGATGGCATATCTGATTCCTTTGAAAGTAGGGGCAGTGTTTCTTCTCAAAATGAATTTATTCTTGAAAACAGAGTGTGGACACAGACCTGTGAAGACAGACCTGTGGATTTGCACTCATCTGGGACACAGTAATTCTTTGCTATTCATTCACCTACCTATTCTGCAACCTAACCACACAGCAAATATTGATCTGCTGATTCCACTGGAGAACACCCTGATGCATTCCCTGGCAGAACTACAGGTGGTGGCTGCTTGGGTTTTTTCTCTGAGTTTCTAGCCATTGGTTGTAGCCAGAAGGAAAACTGAAGGAGTAGAATATCCAGACTCAAGGAGAATAGTCTCTATAAGGGAATACACTTCAAGACATCACTAAGCTTCACAAAGTCATTCTTTTCACCACATTCAGTATGAAGAAAAGCAGAGAAAAATATATGATAAGGATAATACATACTATTTTGCCAAGAACAGAAGTCATATTTCTAATTTTTCATGTATTTTTTGTTTACCATACCATGAGAAGCCTTTCAAATAAAAAAATGAACAGTTTTGAGGACTTCATAAAACTATAAAGAGTCAAAAATAAATTTTATGAATATTTTAAAAAAAAATCCTGATTGTGCTCCAATTTTGAGTAAGCCCAAATTTTAAAGCTCTGAAATCTTTCATTGGAGAGAATTTATTTGCTCTGCAGAGCTCCAGTTTTGCCGCACTACAAGCATTAATATTAATTTTTTCCCTGATGTACTTAATTTAAATGGAAAAAAATAAGGCTGTAAACATTTCTCTGTGTATTGCAGGCAGTTTCAGCAGAATTACATCAGGAATGAATTCCCTTGCTTTACTTGCTTTCACTGACATACACAGAACACTTTAATTTAAACATTTCCCTACAGGATCAATATATTTTCTGAAATTCTCTAGTATTTCAGTCATGTGATACTTCTAAGTCTGATGACAGGAGGCATAGGAAAAATGGTTTGAAGCTGTGCTGAATCAAGGTGAAAAAGGAGGCCACTGTTTTGTACAGAATGAAGCTTTTATAATTCAAGCTGCTAACTCAAGAGCTCTCATTGGCACACAGCAGGCAGAAGCACTATTACCACCAGTGCCTGCAGATTAATACTTCCAGTCATCAAGTGAAACTCAAAACAGGCACTGTTCTCCAAAGCAATCATTAATCACCTGAGAACAGAGCTTTTATGCTAAAGGAAATTTAGCAAGCATTTTCCTATCTTTTTTTTTTGCCCCTTCAAGCACTTAAATTCCGAGGGCTTGTGGTCTGGAATGTACTGTACTATACTAGAGTAAAATCATAATCAGTCCAATGTACTGGTTTGTGACACAGTGCTCTGATGTTTGAGAATGCCTTACCAAAGAAATTTATTTTGCTGCTGCTATATGGATGGGATTGGGCTAATTGTGCAGCAGCACTGATTTCATTTAGCAGGAAATGTGAGTGGTCATGCCACCCATCCAGGCAACCCACTTTCTTGCCACCACTGTGGCCACCAAGCTTGGCTCCCTCACTAGGCCACTCCGGCCTTGGCTGAATGGTTGAAGCATTCTGCAAGCTGTTAATACACAAAAAGTGATCAATGAGTTAGATAAAAAAGCTTGGCCTCTGTGCCCTTGAAGGAAGAAGAGAGAAATATTTTTTTTCCCCCATTGACTCAAAACCAATATATCTTCAGTAAATCAGTTCCTCAAGGCTTCCAGGTAACCTCAAAATATCTATGAAAATACTTAACTTACAAGGTAGAATATTATACATTATAAAAATGAATTAGAAAAATACTAAATGCATGGAGAGATTGATTTCTTCAAAAAGAAAAATTACAGGAAAAAAAGGTAATGATTTAAAGCCTGCTTGCTTATCATTGAACACATAAGGTTTAAATGGTTCATTCAATCACTTATTCATGAGCACTTCATTTCAGTGTGAAGTTCAAACAGCAGCACTGCCAGCAAAGGTCAATGGGATGTGGATACTTGCTTTCCAGTCCCCACTGCTTCTGGTAAAACCACTCAGGAGTGATGTAAGCTGAGCATCAACAGCTGAGCTTTCTGTGAGGTTACCTCTTAGTCTTGTTAATTCACACCAGACCCAACTGTGGATCCTTGAGTATCTTCCTCCACAAAAAACATGATGAGGCACAGAGCCCTGGTTTGAAAGGGGGACCCCTTGTCCTGCTCACTGCAGCCAGTTGTTATTACTTACAGTTTATGTGAGTGCACAGTCAGTCCAGAATTAGTATTGCTATCCTTAGTTCAGGCCCTGTTCTTTTGAGATTCAGGAACTGGAGGCTGCCTCTGTGCAGGCTGTCATTTACTCGATGAGATTGTAGTTCTCCTTTTTTGGGGGACCACACTCACTTCATGTACTAACTGATTTACTGAAAAGGTTGAGAAGGTTTAATTCCCAGTACACCTCTTTGAAGTAATGGAGGGCAGTAGAGAACTCCTTCCTCAAACTCTGGAAAATGGGTTTTGCTAATGCTTTCTACTATACCAGTAAGAAAAGTCACAAGAACAGTCAAAAACTTTGACAGCTGAATCTTTTCAGTTAAATTTCACCCTCATTTTTATTCCTCTCAAAAAAACCAATGGCACAAAGCAAAACACCTGTGCCTAGCTCAAGGAAGTGTCCAAATTTTGTGGACCACACATATCCTTATTAAGTTGAGCCGGGTGGCTCAAAGTAACTGTAAAGTAACTGTAGGTTACTATACCAAACCTACCTGGCTTAGTCTGAGAGACAGCTTTTTCACGTTTAACACGTTCATGCTCTGCAAATAGGAACCCCGATATTAGAAGGCTTTTTAATTTTTAGAAGATTTTAAAAATAAATGATTGTCTTTATAATTTTAAAAGACGACTTTGCATTACATATTCCCACTAGACTTGAGAAGAATTTTCTGATAAGTATATTTCTCAAGAAAAGATGTTTAACTATTTTTTCCTTATAAAATTAAAATAATGAAAATACTTTTTTAACTCTTTAATGTGGTTTAATTATTTTCTGTGGCTTTTAAGAGATATCATATAATTTCTAAAATTATGAATTGCTTCTACTATTAATTGTGATTGTTATTACTGATCTTCTGTATAGAAAATTTCTCTTTGATGTTTAATATAGAAATTATGGCAGTTTTTATTACAACAGAAGTGGGGTTTTCTCGTAAAGAATGTCAAATGAGTGGTCAGTATCCTGCATAAAGAAAAAAAAAAGAAAGCTTTCCATGTTTCTCTGTGTCCTGGACTTGGCTGGACTAGGGGTAATTTTCTTCATGTTAGCTGGTATGGGGAACCCATGAATATATTGTGAAGCACTAACAATAATGGATATTATTCTCTATTATAATATAACCTGTACGCAATTTTTTGCTATTTAAAAACAGTGAGCTATCCAAATCCCAACATTATGAGACAGAAAAAATTTCAGGGAAATGTTAAAAATATATTTAATTCTGATTTGTAGCTCTGATGTCTAAGCTGTGCAGCAGGTGAGCATTGCAGCATACCAAGAAATAAATCTCTAAAACTTGGACTAGAGGCCGGGCCAGAGAATTGCACAGACCCTTCCTCATCTGTGGCCCTCTTTATTGTTTCCCAGTGTGAAGCTGCCATGGAGACAAAAGGCATAGATGGGTCTTTTCTCAGCTGAATTGGAAAATGGTTTCCATGCAAACCGGGACCTGTGAAACACACCTGGTCCTGAATTATAGATCAAGTCATTGAAAACCAGTTTCATAAGCCAAAATGTGTGAGTTTGTGTTGATGAATCCCATCTTAAGCTGCTAAAACTTTGTAAATATAAGGAAATACCTTCCTTCTGAAAGTTAAAATAACAATATTCTATATTGACTTGATACTTACTGTGTTCATGAGGGTTCTCTGAGGTAGCTAGAAGTAAACAAAAAAAAGCGTATTTTAATATTTTTGTAGCTGTGATGCAGAATTTATTGCATTTCTTAATGACATTTTAGAAACATAAAATTTCAGTGAAACCTGTGTTGAAGTGTGCAACAGTTATATTGTCTTACTTACGCCGCCCACCCCAGACACATAAATGAGACACTTAGCTAAGGAACACAGGCACCCCAAATTCCTCATTTAGCCAAAATTTGGTAGAAACGCCACTGGAATGCACAGCTCTGCACCTCTTCACTGGGCTGAGTCACCCTCACTAAATGCTGACCATATACCAAACCTAGAGAAACTACCTGGATAAGTAAGGTGCTCTGAGAAGTGCCCACTAAGAGAAAGGGCAAGTTCAGACCATAAGGTCGCTACCAGGCAAAGAGAAAAATAACTTTAGCTCAAGTGAGGAAACACCACCTGGGGCAGTCTAAACATGAGAGTCCGTGACAACCGCACCTGTTCAAGTGAGGCCAGTGAATTTCAGATGGATTTAGCGATACTGCAAGAAGCAGAAAGACAACTGAAAATGTTCATTAACTTAATTAGGCCACTTCTAAACAAAAGGATTTCAGTGCTGCAACTTCTAAACTTTGTGCCATTTAATTTTCTGTATTTTTCCAGAAAAAAATCCCAGATGAGATAAAACTGAAAACCAAGCTAATACTTTCCACGGATGTTAAGACAACATTCCTCAGGTAAAGAGAGAGCTTGGCAGCTGTACCCAACGTCATTATTGGTTCTACAGAAGCAAGCTAAATGTCAAGACCCAGCCCTTCCAGCTGGATTTTTCTTCTTGACTTTTGCTACACAGCTGTTGTTTTCAAGAGAAAAAAGGCTCTACCACTTGCATGTCTTCTGTCTGTGAGTGAGAGAAATTCCACAGAGAGATGCAGCTGGGCAGGGGATGAGCTGCCTTTGCAGCCCCAGCAGCACAAGCTATAAAACTGCTGCTGTGAGCTCCGAGGCTGTGATTCACTGAGCTCCTGAGCTCCCCAGCTCCCACTTGGGAGAAAAACTGCTGTGCATGTGGGTTTCTGTTTCACTTGTTTTCCCTGCAGTATAAAATCCACTCCCATTTTATATCCAGTCTCTAATCCAAGTTGTTGTTGTGCATTTGAGGAGACAACAACTGGAGATGGTGTGCAGAACAAAGTGAAAAAAAAATAGAACATTTTTGTGGGTAACAGACACTAAAGATACAAAGTAAGTGTATATGCTTGCTCGTAACTGAAGAAGCAGAAATAAGAAACAACAGAAAAACGAAGGTCGTATGACAAAGCCACATTTGTTATTTTTATATGCATAAGAAAACCTTTTTGTAAATTTGGCTCATTTAACACCCCAAAACCAACCAAAAAGTTGTTCCCTAAGCATCATAAGCTGAGGCAAATTCTATTGCAATTGAGTTTCCATGAAATATGTCAGAAATTTATAGAGGAAATTAATTTTTTATTGTGTCAAAACATATACTGAGATATGCTCAAGGAATTATGAATTTCAACTTGCAAGAGGAATTTCACAGCAAATATTTAAATAAAATCTGAACATTATACTAGGGGCTGGTATAATGACTTACACAACTATTACAGAATATTGTGTCACATAACATCTTCAGTAGTGACACAAAAATGATCAGAGCTAGGCCACATATGAACAGTATTAATTTAAAGACTCTCTACTGACACTGCTTAATAAATTTTACAAGCAACCTTTTGTAATAACATCCTTATCTAAGATCTGCCTAAAATCAAAACAAAACCATTACTCCTTAACTTTCCAGTGAAGCCAGTACAGTTATTTCCTTTTTTATGCTGGTAAATATGAGTCACATAGAATGTTTAAAACAATAGGGACTCAGCTAAAGTCTGGTCCCTGAATTTTGTGAAGGTATCTCTGTTGTCCTTTTCCATCTTTTTTGTGGAGGCATTAATTAGACAAACTCGTGTGTTTGTCAGCATCAAGATAGATTAAACACAGATTACTGCTATTTGTGCTTTGCTAAAAAGTCCAGCTTTCTTATTTCTAGCATAACACTCAGAGATATTTCTACCAGATATTTTGATGAAATAATGAAGATATTCTAAAATTAAAAGTCTCTAGAGGATGTGTTGGTTATTCTAAAACTTATCTATATTTTTTTCTATTAAAAAAAGCCAAAACAAAACACCAAGGTGAAATTTTGAAATTATATTTGGGCCATAAAAATAAACCTTTATGTTTTGCTAACTGTGATTTCAGTCTATTCAATATTAATGTTATCCTTCTTGTGTGCCATTATCTCATCAAAAAATGCAACTCAAATACACAGTAAGCAGAAAGTTAAAAAATGAAATCCCAAGACCATTAAATTCATTTGTACAGTATCACAATTATCTATAATGTTGGCACCCTGATTTTTATTCTACTTAGTGAAAATGGCAAGGTGATAAAAGCTAAATGTCAATAACCAAGTCAGACTTTGAAAAATGTTTAATGATATATGTTATATAGCCTAAAGGGTGAAAAATTAAAGGCTGTGTTGTTCAGCTCTGGGAATCTCACACACTTCATGTAGAATCTTGCACTGAAAGTGCAAACAAGCGTCTTTTGGTTTGCCCACTGATGGAGAGAGGGTGTTGGGCTGAATAAACTCTTGGTTTCATTTCAAGTAGCTGTTCTGATGCCATTAGCTAACAGGACTACCTATTGGGTAAATAAGTACTTATTGTTCATAACGTTAGAAAATTCAGTCCTAAGTATTTTATCTTCATTTGTTTAACACTTAAACTACACTAGAGGAAGAACAAGGTCAGATTTGAAGCTGATGAAAACAGTTGGATTGCTGATGAAATATTTGAAGCTACACAAGATCTGAACTGGATCAATGAAATTATCTGGTTCTACTCTCAGCAAAAATTTGAGATTTCTTTTCTGCCGGTATAAATTAAACTTGGGAACCAGGCTTCATATGTATCTTGCTATTTTTCACTTCACTTCAAAATTTTTTTGGCTTGTCTGCTATTCTGAAGGCTGCAAGGGTATTAATTATATATGGCATATTTTTGTAAATTAGATTCTGATATGGGTTCAGAAATGAAATCCTGCATTTTATTGAACCATAAATTGGTAAGACTAAAAGCAGAATGTGCTTTTTGATTATAACATGTCTGTTTTCCATCTGGATAACAGTTATTTGCCATTCAGACAGCAAATAGATTTGGGAATGTGCACACTCTGTAAGAAAAGAATATGTTGTGCAGGAAATAAAAGCAATGCTAGAAGTATTTGTTTTACTAAAGAAAAACAGAATAATAATACGTGCTGTAGCTGGGAAAAATTATTTCCAATTAGACAGTTACAGGTGTATTATAAATAAGAATTTTACTTTCCATTAGACAAAGTAAGAGCCTGGTTTATTTCCCATTAAAGAGAGCACAAGGATTCTTTACCATGTTTTGGACTGGACATTGTATGAATACACAACACACACATAATGTTAATCTGTAAAAATATTGCAGGCCAAGAGAGACATCAAGATCAACAGGAATCTTCTAATGGAATTCTTAAAATTTGAAATGTATACCTTCCAGTTTATGCATCATGACAAAGGTAAAATTTGATTTCCCTGTTTAAGTTCATTTGCCCTGAAAGTGAACTACAGACAAACTAACAATTTGTCCTTTAGACAAATTAATGGACATTACTCCTTCCAAATTAAAGTTTCAAGAACTCAAGAGACCACATCATCGCGCATAATTTAAAGTAAATAAGACAGTTTTATTCTAGTTATTGTAAGATTTTTCAAACTGTGAAGCAACTGTATTATGAAGAAGCCAAACAGAATAAAATATATTCCTTACATGTCTCAGATAATAAGTTCAGAAAAAAAAGGAATTATTAGGACTTACCACTCTGTTAAGGAGCAGTTCCCTACATTTGTGAAGTTATTGTCTATACTCTTTGTCATTCAAAGGAAAAGTCAAATGTTCATAAGTTTTCTCGATCAGCAGACCTGATCTCTCCTATCTGCCTGTCTTACTCAAGTTCTCCTGGCTAGACAAGCAGCTGGCCGACTGTGTTGAAAAACCAGTATACTGAGCATATGTCTAAAAAAGTGACTTAAAAACCAGATTAGCTGCAGCAGGATTCCTAAAAAGAGAATGGCTTGTGCTCATCCTGACCTCTGCTCTACGTTAAAAAATTGCCTTGACAGTGTATGACCAAGAGTTACCCCGTGGCTGAGTCAAAGTAAAGCAAGCAAGAAGTGTGTGGTGGTGGCGTAAACAGGGGAAGTTGGTATATGATTAAATTACAGTGCATGCTGTATGAGCCTTGTTCTTACAGGATCTCTTAATTCCCTACAACATTCATTTTACATTTCTGGTTTGCTTTAAACCTAGCATTTTCCAGGATATTTGTCCAGGTTTCTGAACATTAAGGAAGTATTATCCCACGTTAACACGACAAGCATGAAATGCTAAGTGATTAAGGCTGTCTGGAACATTTGTAGGGAAGCAGAGAGCTTGAGCTTCCAGCTAGTGTTCTTACTTCTATTCTTGGTCTAGGAATGCTCATCAGAGTCTGTGCATCTCCACAGACTTCCTTGGATCACTGTATCAGCAGAGGCTGAAGGATGATAATAAGATAAATGGATAAGACAAACCCTCCTAAAATGCCATGGTTTGCCACTATCCTTTATAATTAACCACTGATATTAGAGCCTATAGGGTATTCACTTGCAACAGACTGATCTTCCTATTGCCCCTTTCCACCAAAAAAAGCTGTCAGGCTGCTCTTACAGTTCTTTCTGCCTTGTTTTCATTACCAGAGCGGCCTGGCCCAAGATATCTATCTGCTTTCCTAGAGTTATCATGTTTGTGTCCTTGCTGTTTGATCTGCTTTATACCTCGGGGCTGCATATTGAAAAACTAGCTGACTCTTGGTTTTGGAGGGTTTTTGTTGATGTTGTCTAGAACAACTTGTTTTTTAAGACTTATTTTTAACTGGCAGTTCAAGAGTACTTTATATAACAGAGAAAACAAAAAATTATAGAGAGAGAAGGGAGAAATATCATCATGGTGTAAATATAATAGAAGTAGCAAAGAAGTACAGACATTTTCAACATTTTTAAATGACTTTTAATGAGAGGAATTGCTTCAACTTCAATCTGAGATGCATGCCTTTAGGAATCATCAGTAATGACCTCAATCTTTCTTTGTTTCCCAGTTTGTCACTTAAACATTAGAAATGCTCTGGGAAATGTAAGTTGTTGAAACAGCAATCTTGCATGACAGCACTGAAAACTAATATGTTTAAAGTACTGTAAGTCCTAAAATCCCAGGAGGACAAATCTTCCATCAGCAGAGCTGGAAAGAATAAAATTTCAGTCAAATGTAGATGAGGTACATCTGCTGCATTAATGCATTTCATCTTTAGGCACGTGTGGTGAAACACCTGGAGAGCTTCCTCTCAGTATCATCCTCAGCTTCTGGCGTTTTCATGTGCTCTGCCCTGAAATTGTGGGATGGGAACATAAAGATGAGGGAGAGTATGCTAACAAGCTTTCACTTTTAGAAATATCAGTTTTACATTTGCATATAGCTAAGGCAAACACAGCGGAGCTAGGGCCGTCTCTATTGCAGCACAAATTATTGACTCACAACGGGCAACTGAGTGAAATCAGGCAGACTGAAGTTTATAGGATGTTAGAATGATTTTTCAGAATACAGATGTTAGTTTATGCAAAAACTCTTCACCAATCTATATAAACAATTGGAGCCAAAAGGAGCACCTCTTGCTGATGTCAATATTCACTATCATTGGCTCTTCAGTCATAATGCCTGTTATTGGTGAAATCTGCTAAACTAACCCCCTGGGTCCAGACTCCATGCAAATACTTGGAATACGAACTTCTCAGTTGACGTTCTTCTTATCTATGTCTGGCTTTGTAAAAGTATAATTGTCTTGGGGTGACTCTATCATGTGTATCCCCTATCATGCTCTATGCCCAAAAAGTAATATTGTGCCTTTTCTGTGCCTTTAAACTGAGCTTGAAAAAAAAAACCCAGATGAACTTTCCAAAGCAGCTTCTCAAGGACATAGAGATATACTCCTCAGTGTTTTTTCTGACTGCGGAAGGCACGAAGGGAGCACCCTGCTTGCTTTTTCTTCAGGCAGCTGGTTTTTTTTTCCCTCTTGGCGTGAGACGGAGAGCTGAATTTTGTTTCCTGGGACTTTGGTTTTTTTTTTCCCTTCTTCTCTTCTGAACTGTTTCAACAACATCAGAACACATCAGGAGAATTTTCTCCCCGAGGCCCGGGGGTGGGCCCACGCCCTCACCGACCAGCTCCGAGGAGAAGAGAGACCACACCTACAGAAGGACTCTGAAATCTTCCCAGGTTTCTCTCTATAGCGGGGGTTTTAATTCATTATTTAGCACCATTATCCTTTTCCTGTGTGTTTGTTAAAATAAATAGTTTTTCTCTCTTTCACTTTCCTTCGAGGAAAAATTTCCTTTTTTCCCGAACCCTGTGGGGGGAAGGGTGGTTGCAACCTGGTTTTTCTCTCAGGGGCTATATTACTAGATTTTGGCCAAACCGGCACAAATACTTGGCCGAAAATACATTTACATATGTTATTAAATAAATGTGAAATAATAATAAATTAGAAAAGAATAAGATAACTATGGAAATCTAGCAAAGAAGAATTTCAGAGGAGAGATTAGTTGATAAAAAGGGTGGAGAACAATAAAAATAAATTAACTTTTGAAAAAATGGACTTTTCCCAGTGTGCTACTCAAATTAACATGGTGATTAAAAGCAGAGGGCTAATGACTAACTTCTAGAGGCATAACATACTGAACCATCTTTGTTCCTCATGAAATGCTGCTGATCACTACTTTTGCTTTAATTATGAACACTTCTGCAAATGATGTCTGCATAGATAAGAAAAAGAAAGGTAGATTGCCATTAGAAGAACTATTCATTCTGGAATTGCATCTGAATAGATTACCTCTGAGCATTCATTTTCACACATCTTTGTGCAAAGCAATAAAGTAATGGTTTATCCCACGGGGAAATTTTTAGCCAATTAACCATGTGTTATGTGGATATGCAGGTGTTCAAGCATATTATGCTGCTTGACAGGTGTGAGTGTTGCTGACATGATGCCAATATACGTGTGTTATACCTAACTTACAGTAACAACACAGACCATCAGTTACACAGAGCACTCTTTCTTCAGAAATCACAGCTGCTTCATAATCATTAAAACAGTAGTTTAACTGGCTCCAGTTTTTGGTAGCAGGGGCTGAATAAATTACTGTTGTACTTTAAGGCAAGTGAGAATGATTAACACAAATTGTAATCATAACTGTAACTGAAATGCTATGCCAGGTCTATCAATATGAATTATTTTGCAGGTTTGTTATTACATAAGACATAAAAGAGTGTAATCTCAATTTTACCTTGAATAGATTACAAAGTTGCAACCAATGTTAAGGTTTTGGTTAAATCCTACTGAGAATAAAAGCGGGCATTTTTTGAAAAAAAATGGGTGCAAGGTAGCATCATTAGTTTTATGTGCTTTAACTATGAGTACACCAAGGTGTTAGGTAGATAAAAGTGCAGATCTCACGTTACTGTTAAAATGTCTAGATTAATTATTTGCATTAGACCCTCCATCTAAGTACAATGACTGTGGATATTCAATCAGTTATTAAGATCTACAAACGACTTGCTCCTTCTCACTTCTCTTTCCATGTCAAATTCTTAAGAGAGAGGGAAGGTTGTTAATTAGCAACAAACTATCCTGTTGTTCATTGACGTTTGTTTTCTGCTCTTGTTACTAAATCTAAACTATGTTCCCTGCTGTAGTTAAGTGAGAAATGTAAGTATCTCCAGGAGGGCAAGAAATCACATTCTGACACAGATACAAGACAGATGAAACACTCTTTGCAGATGCTTATTTCTCTCCATTAGCCCTAAACTAGGGTGAACAGTTTCAATGCAGATGCCTAACTTTAGACATCTAAATTTGCATGAGTTAAAGTTTCTTAATGATTATATTAACCTGAGTATCTAAAAAAAATTCTTAAAATTTATGAATTCAGTGAAAAGTCATGAGACATTAATTTCTATACCTGCTTATATTGAATGGGTACTTCAGAGAGTGTTTTTTAGTCATGTCTTATGCCAGCTGAAATATCTGCGACATGGAAAGTACACAAGCCTAGTCGCTTAAGTTCTGTCCATCACTAAACAGAGGTTGTACAGATCACTGTCTCACATAACTCCGTAAAATGGACATAAATTATTTATACCCTTAAGATAGTTGAGACAAGGTAAACAGAGGTCAAGCAAATTTCAGTTAATTGATGTGGTCTTTTCAGACAATTTTCCTTATTTAATATAAATTTTCTGTTCATCAATATTCCTTGAAAATGCTGGGGACTTCTTGTTTCAGCATGGGAAATCAAAGCTCACCAGTGTATGGATAGTCATCTATTAAATTAAAAACATCTTTAGTCAGGAGTGGATTTACATTGAAAAACATCTTGTCTGTAGCTTAAGATTCCTGTAAAGTGTTCTTCAGTAAAACCACTGTATTTAATTCTTAAACTGATGCAGGATGACAATGTTAACTACAGTTTGGAAGATCCTTTGGGCTCCATCTTGTGGCTATTTCAGTGATTGTTACCGTTGAGAGAGCTGCCTGCCTTCAGCTACCGGTTCCAACAGCATACAAGCACATGGCTGTTTTTATTTCCTCTTATATAATACAGAATTTTGGACCCTATTTTAAGAAAAGGGCTTTTAAATTATTTATACTGATTTTGATTTTTTTTCCTCCCTCTGTTTAGGACTAAAATTTCTAGTAAGGGGCTGTGTAATACACTTTGCAGTTATAGAATCAGATAATCTACTTTCTTATCCTTTGACACTCGTTAGAAAATGGCATAATGAAGCTGTGGTTCATCTTGAACCAGTGGCATCGGCAGCTGAGCAGAATCTCATGCTGCCATGACCATTTGCTTTATGAATAAGATGGCTGACTTCCAATTTTTCTGGTCAATTCCAAAACTAAGCAGTTCTCAAATCCCCTCCCTTTTTTTTTTTTTTTTTTCAGCTTGGAAAGCATCTTGATTTTTACATATATTGAAAAGGGATGCTGCTGTGCTTTGGCCAGTTTATTCCACACTCTGCATTCAGAGCAGCAGTTTCCAAGCCACGGATACACTACCATTACTAGGAGTACTAGAAGGAAATTGTTCTTTATTGAATTGACAAAAATATGTAGTTTGGAGCTTGAATGTACGTGTCTTGCCCATTTTCTCCTTTTGTTTGATTTTAGCTGCACTCAGATTATATACCTTTTTTACACCACAATGCGTTTATTGAGAAAAAGTCTAAATGTGATCCTGCAGACTCTCCTGTCAATGTATTTTGATGAAACTTGTCATATGAATGTGATTTTCATTTCGCTTTCTAAAAACTATTAAATGAATTTAAGAGCAAGGTGATAATGCTGAAAATCAGAACAGGAGTGTTGCTATTGACGGGCAACCAGCGCCTGCATCTCACTAACTTACAAGTCCTCATGATACCTAACTGCAGTAGGCAGTCTACAGAGCAGATGAGACTCACAGAAGTCTTGAATTAGATGTGCTCTCAGAAGCAAGACAGAGTTTGTTCTCTGTCTCTTGCTCATTAACTCCAAGGAGCCTGGAGAAACCAACTCTCTGGCAACTCAGGTTCATGATTTGCTTTCAACAATGAAAGTGTTCTTACATGTACTCGTGAGAATGCTCAACCACAGGGATCATGTTATGGTTAAATCCTGTTTGGGTTCGCTAGAAACACAGATGTAAAGAATCTTTACAAGATGAGACTTCCTGACACTGATGTGGAGACAGAACTCACTAAGCTTACTTGCTTGACATTCCCAACTCAGTCCGTGTCCTCTATAGTCAGAAATAGGGTATGGGAGGCATAAACTGAAATGAAAAATTCCACTTTATGCAGAACTAGGAAAACTTGAAATTTTCCTTTTGAAATCTGGCTATATTCCAAACAAAGGATTTTTGTAACCCTCTGTCATTATAAAACATTTTTGAAATATGAAAATACTGTTTTGGTTTATATAAACCAAAATAATTATTAATATTTCTTTCATTTTAAAATGGCAATTAAATGTGAAAAAATGCTGAAATATTACAGCACGTTACAGTTCTGTTTACTGTTTTCTGGAGATGCCCTGGAAATGATGGGATTTATATAGCTTCACCAATACCTGAGTCTATTTAAATTCACTTGAATCCTTGTTCACTGTGCTTTGAATTATTAGCAAAAGTTAAAAATTTTTGTGTACTGGCAGCCAGATTTGCTCTTGGGAAATTTAGGTAGTGCATTCCTCATGCAGAGGTTTGCTGCCTCTTGCCCTTTTGGAATTGACAACATTTACACATTTCTATGACAGCTTCTCTATCTCACACACATTGAAAGAAGGCATAACATGATGCTGGAAGGTAAAGCTGACCATTTTCTAGGACTTGGTCACAAAGTCCTAGTGAACTAACCTTTGAAAGAGAAATAGTGAATGCCTAAATTTCATGCATTAATTGTGCCTCAAGGTTCCTGTTAGTATCACTCATATTTGGAGAAAACAGCACAATATTTAATCTTTCTCCGTCTTAATTTTGTTCTTTTCTGTCTCTTGCCAGCTCCTTCAAGTCTGATTTATGCTATGCACAGAATGTACCATTGACTGAATGCGTCATTCCATCTTCTCTTTTGTGATGGCTTGTCACTCTGCATGGCTCGTTGTTCTTGTTTTTCTAGATGAGGGATGTGTATTTGAATACAACAAAATAATTGGAGAAGGCTTCATGTAGAGTACAGTGCCTGTGTGCTGAATGATTCACATAAGAAATGGTAAAGTGCTGTTTGAACTGTGCGTGCTACTACCACAATATATTTTGGATAATGAGCCGGTCAATTTAGAGCGCTGCCTGGCTACTTCTACTATTTTTGCAGCTGTGCAAAAAATGCTGTATCCTTAAGTAAAACCAGCCAACATTACCCTTTTTTATTGTCAGTCAGAGGAATACACAGGCAGCCTAGAGCAATTTCTTGTGACAATAGAATAAGCAGAAATAAATAAAACCATATCATATTAGGAGTTAGCTAGTACCATGCAATATTTTCCATATGGGGCCTACAAAAAGGAGAAGATAGATGAGAAAGAACAGCAACTAAAGCATGGCATGTTCAATTTTTGGAAGAGGCTTTGTTACTTCTCTCCTGTCGTTCAGTTTAGTGCATATCTACTGAAGGCAGGAACATCACTGAAACAGTTTTCCTTAGTTACTGGATGATTTCATTTTTCTGGCATTTTTTTCAGTAGAATCACTACCTTCCTTTCTGACCATGTTGGTTATGATCTCAGAAAACCAGAGGGAGGTTTAATCAAAAAAATAAATAAAGGGATGATATCATAAGAATGACTAAAGCTGAATTTCAGTTCATACTTCCATGTTTCTGTGAAATAGGTTGGTGGTAACCAGCAGGATGAGATACAGGTGAGCCAAGTGCTTGAAGGTATCCTACATATACTTGTTGCAAAATCCTTTCAACTAAGAAATCAAAGGAAAATTTTTTAAGCAGAAGAAATATAGAAAAGAAAATGAAATGGAAAAATTGATCTAACTTCAAAGAATGTTCATGAAAAATGCATTTTTCAATCAGTTTTGTTGGGGAAGATTATGGTTAAGGGGCAGAAAATCCTAACTGGTGAAAAATGAGCACTAGGTATTTAAAACAAATTCCCTTGATGTTCTTCTGTAAATGAATGAGCCCATAATCTGTGGCAAGGGTGAAAGAAGTAGCACCCTTAACAATTACCTCACTCTTTTCTTTCCATTAAGGATGTAGCAGTTCATGTTTTTGAACACAGCAGGTATTTTCATATCTGAAAACCAATAGCTCTAAGTGTAGCTGCCAGTTTTCTGATTCTCCCTGCTTCATGTGTTACCTTTCATGCCTCAGTTGTTGCAAATTAGTCTTTGGACAAAACATCCTGCTTGATACCTATTAAGCATGGTTGTTTTTGATAACTGGAATGAATTTTATTATTCTGTTAAATATATGGAGTGAAATTTTTGCTTCCATGGAGTGAATGGGAATTTTGCCACTAACATCAACACAGCCAAGATTTCACTCATGAGCTCATACAACAGTTGAGACTATATTTTTTTTTTTCCCCTTCAGTTAACAGCTCTGTACAAGGATAACAGAAAAAAATAATAAATTAGTAGGATTGAAAATGTCATCATGTATAGACAGTAAAGGTTGGCTCCATTGTTCAATTATGTGAATCACAAAATTCCCAAATAGCAAAAGCTACTCCCTACACCCCCACCCCCAAATCTCCCATCAATAATAAAGAGCTATTTTTTTCTCACTGAATAAAAAATAAATCTAGAATAATCCTAAAAAATATATGGAAATGTTCTGAAAATGTTCACATTGCTCAGTTTAGTGAGAAAGACAAGATTTATAAACCCGGTAATCAATAAAGTTGAATAGGTTAAAAAAAATACCACCTCAGTGCAAATATTTCATTATTTTTGCTGTTTGAATAAAATAAGAAAATTAGGAAAAAAAAGTTTTAAGTCGGCAAATTTTATTCTGAAAAACAACACTATAAACAGATATTTAGTGTCTGATAATACATTATATTTATCTTCAAGTAAAAGTAATGTTTTAGGTTCTGATTTAGGGCAAATTTTTCCACTAATCTGTTAAAATATCAGAGAATGACTTCAGCAAAGGTTACATGCAAGCTCCATATATATCTGAAAAGAGGAAATTAAATGTGCCTAGAAAAGCAACTTCTGCAAAGAACAAGCAGCCAGGTCAGCATGCATGGTGCACTGCAAGTTTTGTTCTCTTTGACAAATTTTAACGTGGTAACAACGGCCTTTCATTTTACTCCCAACCAGAATGATGAAGTGTCTGATACTAGTCTGTATTGGACTGTTTTAAAAAGGAGCTACCAATAGTGGAAATGACAACAGTGTTATCACAGTAGGAGCAGATAAAGTTGGCTGATGGTAGCACATGAGGTGGTGTATGTCATCACAATTCTGTATATCATCGCAATTGTATCACTGAACGAAAGAAACATTTCTCACAGCAGTCACAGCCTGAAAGACCTTTCAGTCAAGGGAAAAGATTGATTTACCTTTCTTCTCCCCCTCCTTTTTCACTGCAGCTGAAATAGAAACAAAAATACTGTGTTTTCAAAACTGAAGTTAATAGCAGTATCAGTAAAAATAATTTAAACACCTATATGATCCTTTTATGTACATATCTCAAACCATACATATATTATGCCGTAAAAGAATAAATTTCTTTGCCAGATGAAGAAACTCAAGTGTTTCCTCACAGACACCCAGCTCTGCTATTGATGAGAGTGTCTTGGGGTGACTCTATCATTTGTGTCCCCTATCATGCTCTATGCCCAAAAGGTAATATTGTGCCTTTTCTGTGCCTTTAAACTGAGCTTGAGGGAAAAAAGAAAAACCAAACGAACTTTGCAAAGCAGCTTCTCAAGGACACAGAGATTACACTCCTCAGTGTTGTTGTCTGGCTGC